>JBAMJR010000001.1:545000-847500 GCA_038501785.1 Myoxocephalus aenaeus | reverse complement strand
CTGATGACTCTTGTACGGTAAAACATAATCTCCACGCGTTTAAGGCCTTCACGAGGCTGCTGCAGTAAACGGTCAGTTGCGTAATAATCAACCTGACTCATGTCAGCTCACGAGACCATCGTGTGCTTACCTGATGACCGTCATGGCACAGTTTCACACCTTACCGTTACTGGATTCATGAAATATTAAAAGTAATAACCTGCCCTCCGGTTAAATTGTCTCACGTGACGAATCAGCGCGAGCACTTGCAACGTAAAAATGTCAAATATTTGACGTTACGCTTTTTTTTAACGTCTTTCTCCTAAACGCGTAAAATGGTTTTCTCTTTAAATAAGCGAACGCGAGAAGACCATCATATTTAAATCCATTATCAGTATTTGCTCTCGGAATTAAACGGTAAACTTAAATAATTTAAATAACCTAGTTAGATGTCTGACGACGCGCTAACCTAAAGACACTTTAGTTATTACGACAACGTCAGAATGTTGGTGACGTACCAGAGTTCCATACGATTCGCGGCTACCGCTAGCTAGCTGCTAATGTCGTCTCTCGGACCAGCATATTATTCCCCAGAGTTTTTTTTAACATGACATTTTATTTAAATAACACGTAAACGATGTCTGTCTTTACACGTAAACGCTGGGCCATTGTTAATGCCGCGTTTTACTTACAAAATGCACATATAAATGTAAATACGTTTTACTTCCGCTTTTCCGTTGCTACAAGCTATGTTAGCTTAGCCACCCCTCCCCCACACCACGGTTAGCCGTTAGTTAGCTGAGATGTTTTTCATCCTCTACTTACTTCTCGATCATGTCACAGATACCATTACTCAAATCCGCCATGGTAGTTAAAGACTGTTGTTTTCCTTCTTTCTCGCGAGCAAAGCAATGACTGTTTAGGATCCGCTGGAGGTTGGATTTTACCATCCGGCCTCGGGTAGAGACACGAAGGGCTGACTGCTCTCTGCAATTCTCGGCAAGCTAATGATCGGTCCGAGAGTCGGGACTCGGATCTGGAAGAAAAACAGGAGTAAAGTCACCCGCAGTGAAGGGGACACGTTTCCGTTACATTGTTTTGTTGACTTCAAAATAGTACTTGGATGAAAGGAAAATGTTTCAGGAGGGTCATCACGGTAATAGTGTACATTTCGAATAGAATAACATATTAATATCGATAACATTAGGAACATTTTCATTGCAGATATGCCAAATTACTATTTGCATCATCAGTGTCTAAAACTGCATTAATACCAAAGAAGCCTTATTGAGATTAAACCGTTTTAATGGTATCTATTGTAAAACACAATTTCTGTGATATGAAAAATAATAAGGTTTACAGGTGACATACTTTTAATATACTGTGTTTTATTTATTATTTAATTTGTTAATTGAATTTGTTCATTTGTAACTTCCCTGGACTGTAGCCGGGATTCTCAAACAAGCGAGGTCATGAATCTATAGGGAAGAGGGTCACATGTGAAAAATTTGAGTTCGAAGTTATATCAGAATTTAACATCAGCTCCATCATCAAGAAGACTCAGCAGAGGATGTTGTTCCTGAGGCAGCTGAAGAAATTCAACCTGCCAAAGATCATGATGGTGCACTTCTACACAGGAAAAACGGGATCTAATTATATATAGAGTTGAATCCAATGATATATGAAGTTGAATCCAATTATATATGGAGTAAAATTATACTCTAAATGGAGTAAAATATACATCTGAATTGAATGACAATTTTGATTTGAATAAACCTTATAAAATTATGCTTGCTCTATATCAAGAGTAGACATCATCATGTAAATCGGATGCTGTTTGTCACATAACATTGACTTCAAAGGTAAAGCTTTTGATAACTTTTAATAATAAAGGTCTTTAGATTGTACTGACTCAATTTGAAGTGTCCTGATATGAATGTCAACTTTGGGGAGTTTGGGGATATGATAAAGCCCCCAAAAAGCCACTTCAATTGCAGAATAATAAACATCACAGTTTCAATAGGGCCTCTGCTGGCCCGACGTTGTCGGTGCTTGGGCCCTAATAATTATAATAATAATTATAATTATTATAATAATAACGAACACAGAAGTAACTCCTGGCTTAACACAGGCTAGGTTCACATCTAATGGACTGTTTCATTTCGCTTTATTTACCATGAACTTGAATAAAGTACAAATATCTAAATAACCACCTTTAACATAAAAAAATGGGACTTTTATTTTGAAAGAGGAAAGATGAGCCTAAATGAACTGTATTTAGCTTTACTACCTGCTAACAAATGCTAACGGCTGAAGATGCTACTGTAACTTCACTTCAGACATTTGACTGGCCTTACCTATAACCACTGTTAAAATAGCACCAACAACATCGGGTGTATTTATTATGTATATACCATTCATGCAATTACTTTATTGTAAAAACTAACTCCTTGTCCTTCCTTCCTAATTATTCCCTTTAGCTGCGGCCGAGAAAACAAACAGCGTAACTGTTACGTGCGCGAGCGCCTGTGTGTTTACATGAGGGCGTCTCATGGAAAAGTACCGAGGACAGAGAAAAACAAAGACACTAAAGGCGTATTATTTCCACATGAGTGTGGACCTCTCGGGTCATTTAGACACTCTGACAGAGATGTGTTGATTTGACTACACTTGACTATTTATTTTTTAGGCTACTTACGTTTATACAGTATATTTCGAAGTAAAATATTGTACTTATTACTCTACTACATCTATTTGACAGTTATAGTAAATAAATACATTGCAGATTATTTTTGGATTAGTTTATAAAATAGTATGGATTATTGAACTAAGCTTCTCCTTGATCAACCGACACATTAGATTACTGTTTAGTGCTTACATGTTATTGCATCAATAAGTCTAATGCAATAATTTAACACTTGACGACGTCAAAGACTTTTGCTTTTTATATATTAAGTGCATTCTGTTACCAAAGCCTCTGTACATTACTGAAGTAACATTCTGAGTGGTTTACTTGTAATGGAGTATTCATGGTGTTCTTCTACTTTGACGTAATCTGTAAGATTATAAAATTTATTTTTCAGACTATTTTACTCCATAAACTGCACTTAAATCACATCTTTAAACTACTGTGCGGAAGTTTAAAACATTAAAAGGGATGGTAATAGGAGAAAAGTCAGTATGCAATGGCTTTAAAACCATGGTGTTATTCACATATAAGAGGTACAGGAAAAAATTATAATATTGTCTGCCATTCCTATCTCGTCCACACGGTGTCGACAAGGTACCAGCACAATTTACAATACCCCAGTGTCAAATCATATCAGAATCAGAATCAGAATCAGAAACCGTTTATTGCCAGGAATGTTTACACAGACGAGGCATTTTTCTACAATCAACAACACGCCATGATCTCAATTCAGACAGCAAGAATATCACACTGCACTGTAATATTGTAATACATAATGTTGACATCTATCTTTAGAACTATTTATTAATCTGTTTAGGAAATATTGCATAAGCTTAGTAGTGCTTTTATGTCCCCAATGTTACATTTCCAATATAGCTCAATCAAACTGCATATTGGACATCAATATGCAGTTTGATTGAGCTATATTGGAAACTCCATATTGGACATCAATTATATACATTTCTTAATATGATATACAACATGATACATAATACACTCTGGTAAATTTGTTTGCAATACAATTTATTGTTGTTGAAAGGTATATACACTCTGGCCAGATCCTCCGTCCGTTGAAGCACCGCTTCGGTTGTTTCACTGTACATTCTTAAATTTAATACGCTCTGCTGTTTCGTATATATATTGAGTATATTTTTCATACCTAATATTTTTGTGTCTTCTAATGTAACTTTGCTTGCTGCTACCCCAAACTAATTTCCCTTTGGGGATGATTAAAGTATCTATCTATCTATCTATCTATCTATCTATCTATCTATCTATCTATCTATCTATCTATCTATCTATCTATCTATCTATCTATCTATCTATCTATCTATCTACAAAACATCTAGCCTTGTCTTTCTTTCAGCTTTTATATGTTTTGTTCAAGTTGCTGCTACTTGCAGAGCGAGGTTCATTGAGTTCATTTTAAAGGAGCAGTTTGACATTTTACGCTCACTTTTTTTGCGAAGAGTAAAATGAGAACATAATTAAGTTAGCACTTCAAGAAAGAAGGATGAACTATTCCTTTAAGGTGTCAACTAAATCATTGCTAACTTAATATCTAGTGAATTTGACTCCTGCTCGTATGGGAGAGACAAATGCCAGTGTCAAAAATACCTCTCCTCCTCTGCCTCTTATTTTTCAAGCGCCTTCGCCGCCCGCCCTCTCATTTAAGTTTGTCCCTCAGTGCGATCCGTCGGTCATTCAGAGAAGGAGCGAAAAAAAGCGACGCCTGAGAGCGACGCTTGCAGCTGATGTACCGCTGGCTCAAAAATGGAGAGCGACACCACAGTCAGAAGAATAAAACCCTTCGGAATACAGAATTATTCAGCGGAAGATAACGACGGTTCCCGAGACCGGTGCGGCGATAACGGCTACAGCGGGGACCCGAAGAGGAAGCCCGAAGTGAACCTGTATCTGCTGCGGGAAGGGCTGGCAGCTTCCCTGGTCTCTGTGTTTATTTTGGTGCTGTGGGGACTTGTCCATTTGTCGTTACAGCAGCTCGTCACTGGGAAGCCAACCGGCGAGTTCAACGCATTGAGAGCCAGGTGAGTTTAGTACCCTGCTTCCTGTAGTACTCTTTCGTCTTTATATGTTGGCTAACTGAGCCCCAGCTAACCTTTCCTCTAGTTTAGCAACAGACCCTCCTAGAAACCACTACCGGGTTCCCTCCCCTCCACCTCCACCTGTTCCCTCCAAGGTAGCACACAGACAGGTGTTTGAACTGTGTGTAATGCTTAGACGAGTTTTGCACAGGAGAGAAGAGAGAGCCATAAATCTCCTGCATAAACCTGTAAAAATCACAAACTGTTGACCTTTTGGCAAGTGAGGCAACCCATGGCAATTTATGTGTTGCAACATCTCATCCTCAAAGGCAGTTCAAAGTGCCTCACATATTAAGACATTACAAAGGATGCATTATATACACAAATTAAAGAAAAGGAAGTGGGCAGTCAATGATTTGAGTAATTTGACTTAACACCATTTCTGTTTATCTATATATCATCTGACTCATTGGGTTCACTCTCTTTGGGTTGACGCTCTACTCCGATTTTCGACATCAGCCATTAAGGGCACATCTATTGATATGAGCTACAATACAACATTTTATGTGACAATTATGAAAATCAACTATTGTGTAAATTGATGTACAACGAAAAAGGGACACTGTTAACATTTGTTTAGCAGCCTGCATGACTATAATTAAAACAGCCAACCTCCTGTTCACTCCAAGAAGCTGTAACCTTTTAGATTAAAAAGATTAACAGTGCAACATTTTTTATCAGATTTTCAGATTATGGAACTGAATCTGAGGTCTGCATGGCTGCTGTTGAGCTTTTCAAAGTGCTGGACGAAGGGATTTACCATCAATTGGCTGGTTGTTCCATAAATGAGTCCGGCATGCTGCGTTGAACTGATTTAGAGCTCCTAGCTTCTCTGGTCACAATCATGGCTTTCATGAGTCCATGTCCTGCCAATACTTATCTGAAGTATGGGCCTCATCATAAAACAATGCCTTTTATATGCTGCTGTAAAAATGACATGAAAGCATCAGTTCAGACAATATCATTTGGTAGCACTTTGTCACTGCAAGAAAACAATATGTCCGGGAAGACTTCGTGACTTTCTAGCGAAAAAGCAAAGAGAAACAGCGGAGCCAACATTGGCCCTAATTTAACATCTGCAGCAAATACCACCAGCAGCTGCTGCTGCGTCTGCAAAGAAAAGATGAAAAGTGTGTTTTTCTTGCCATATGGGTTGCTTGACTTCATAACCTGTTTGAGTCGCCTGAGGGAGTCAAAGTAGACCAGAAACATGGCATACTGTAACTTGTCGGGGCAGGGATCCAAACTCAGGACGGGGATTGCATAACAAAGACACGTTGTTTTTTTAAAACTCAATGAAAATCCAATCATTTTTGTTCTCGTCCTCGCTTTTCTGCTTTCATCTTTGTCACCTTAATCTTTTGATCTATAAAATATCAGAAAATGCGCAAAAATGCCTGATATAATTTTCCATAACAGGAGTTGACTTTTTAAGATTTCTTTCTGACCATATACAGTGAAGTATATGTTCCTCAATATGCAGTTTGTAGGATGCTGTGTTTTTGGAGCCACCAATACAACTGTCACATCAAACTGTAAAAACCTAATTTAAATCACCAGTATTTGGGGGAAAAGTACTCACACAAATACTTTTACAGTAATCAAATCCAGCACTCATTTCATTGTCTTTCATAAATGGCAATGAGGGGTGCATAATTATTCGCCTGACCCCAATAAAATTCTAAAAGAGGCAAATTATCTGCTTATGAACCAGAAATAGGACCAGAGTCCATGACGATATCTGAACTATGCACACACAGCAAGCACACAGATGTCTTCAGGAAACATATTCAACCTAGTTTTAAGTTTTGAGACCTCAAGGTGGGTTTTAAAAGAAAACCATGGACTGTGACCTCAAACGTACATACACTGTCTTTAACAGAAGCATTTAACTGCAGGTCATTAATGGGATATGCTATAATGTACTAATGACTCACGTAGGCTTGGTTTTCTGTCGGTTCACATTACAATATTCTCTTCTCACTCTCCCCTCACAATGTAGACGGCACTTGGAGCAGATCACCAGCGTCGGCCCTCGTCCAGTGGGCAGCCCGGAGAATGAAGTCCTGACGGTGGGCTATTTGTTGGAGCAGATTGAGAAGATCCGGGTGGAGACCGCAGCAGGACACCATCAGCTCACCGTAGATGTGCAGCGTCCCACCGGCACTTTCTCCATTGACTTTCTCGGAGGCTTCACCAGCTTCTATGACCGTGTCACCAACATTGCTGTCAGGCTAGAGCCCAAAGGTGGGACGCAGCATCTCATGCTAGCCAACTGCCACTTTGACACAGTGGCCAGCAGTCCAGGTACGACAACTTTCCTCCTTCTCTTGAATAATTCTGACTACTGTATGTGAGCGCTTACTGAAAGCACTGAAAGTGATTGAGGTTTTGCACAGTTTGCATGGAGGTATATGCAGAAAACAAACCTGTATTACCAGAAAGGAAAGGACTTTCAAATGTCAAGCTTTAAATAAATGAAGGAGAATAAACATTGGAGCAATAACACCTGTATATCTGATCACATCTCTCTTCTTCAACTTCTCAAATCTGCTGTTGGAACCCTTTAAGTCCCGTCTTGTGGATCAAACATTTTAAATCTGTGGTTTCTCCTTTTGGGTTGTATTGCTGTGTCCTTCCCTCTGACTGACGTGAAGAGCACTTTATAGTACTTTTCTTTTGGCGGGGAGTTGGTTTAATTTATGGCATCGTTTGTGGTTCACAGTAAAATATCTTGACAACTGGGTGGTTAGCCGTGGAATTTGGTTCAGGCATTCATGGTCCCTATAGAAGGAATTGTAAACTTTGATCCCTTAATTTTTAATCTAGCGCTGTCATCAGGTTGGATTTGTCCAATACTTGGGTTTATGAGCAAATACCTTTATGCTGATGTGAGCATATATAGCTTTAAGCATCTCTCTGCACTGCAGCCTCTCAGAGTTGCTAGCTTGGCTGCAGCTCTTTTCCTCACAGTGTGCACACGCCAGGGGTTTGAAACATGCAAGCCCTCAGGTGTTTTATGATGATAACAACATAAATAATACTCATTTGTGTCCAATGTGCACTGTAGTTATGTGTGAAATTGAACCAATCCAGGGTTTCCCCTACCGTTGGAATAGGGGGGCGGGGCGCCCCCCTGAAAAAACCCTCCGCCCCCCTGTAATTTTCTCCGTCGCGCCAGATCACAGACGTGATTTAAGGTTCCCTTTCCTATAAACAGGTCTACACCTTGTTCTTTTATTAAACAAACTCAATGTTCTTATTTTATTGATCGTATTTCTGTCTATTTCTGTCATGGTCGCGTTTACAACTCTACTTTGCTCTCGGTAACGCGCACCGCGGAGATCCGCCCCGATGCCCACAGACTCGTGCGCGCGCACAGGTGGGCAGAGAGCACACTTCCATCAGCCGGCAGAGAGCGTCCAATAATGTCGCGTGGAAAGAAAACAGATATATCTGCGTTTTTTAAACGCTCCCAACGTCGCTCCCAATGTCCCAACGTCGTCGCCGTCGCCGACACCCCCCCCCCCCGAAGCTGTAAACCTAGGGGAAACACTGCAATCCAGAAAATGTAGATTTCTTAATTGCTCTAAGCAGCAATCAGGGGACCACAGCTAGACTGCACTATAATAACAGTGTTTGTTGATGATAGATTGCATATTAAGTAGTCATAATGTCTTTGTCTTGTGTTGATTCAGGAGTTTTCACTGTTTCACTCCACACCCTTGAGCCTGTTGGGGAGACACACCCGTATTTCCCAATTTAACACACACTTAACTGTGTGTGCACATACAAATGTGCACACACAGCTTCACCAGCAAAAGAAAATGTATCCAAGAAGTGTGGACCAGGAAGATACCCACATTTTCGTGTCCACTGCTGCTTGCAATGCATTTGCTTTCTTGGAATTCTAAACCCTTGTTCATTCTTAACATAATAGTGCGAAGAAAAAAAAAAAAAGAATGACTAGGTAGCGTATTGTATTGCACATATTTTTTCCCACATATGTTTAATGTAACTACAGGGCAAACACGGTCCGCATGGCAAATTGGTGATCCGATAAATAAATAAATGGTACCCGCCCCCACCTCCTAGACACAGTCAATCCATGAAGCTGGAGCACATGACTATTTGATCTTTGAGAGTTTTCCCCCTCTGTCTTCACATTTATTTCCACTAAATTGTGTTGACCTGTCTAATCTTTCTGCATCACATGCCTTGGTTCACATGCTCTTTTCTTTTCTTCTCATTATTACCCCTTTTTTCTTTGTGCTCTCACCATTATACAAGCAGTCAGGGAGCTGGGCTTTTACCAGCTAGTCACATTCTTCTCGTGTTTGCACTCTGAGCCTACTCCCTTTTTTATTCTGATCACCTGCATGCGTTTTAATCTCAATCTCAGGACAGTTGAGTGATCTGCATGAACAAGTGCATGTTTCACAGAAGCCAAGCTTCTGTTGCCTGATACAAATGTGAAAGGCAAGTAGGAGACAGTTATTAGCATTGACACACACACACACACACTGGTTTCCTTGTCTTAGGTGCCAGTGATGACGCAGTGAGCTGTGCAGTTATGCTGGAAGTCCTCCATTCTCTGGCCAACCAATCTACTCCTCTTCTTCATGGAGTTGTCTTCCTCTTTAATGGGGCAGAGGAAACTATCCTTCAGGTAAACTGAAGTGACGGGGGTCTTGTTTTACACTTTGGATTGTCATTTTATTTCAAACGTTTCATCTACTTTAGTTTTTCTTATTTCCACTGTTACATTCGTACGTTCTCACTAACTCTTTGATGTTGTTAATCCTTGTCTCCCCGTAGGCCAGTCATGGTTTCATTACTCAGCATCCGTGGGCCAAGCAGGTGCGAGCCTTTATTAACTTGGAGGCTGCAGGTGTTGGGGGCAAGGAGGTTGTTTTTCAGACAGGTACCGTACCAAACAAACTGTTTCGGTTTGTGCTTTTTTTTTGGTGGTATTTCTTCTGCATGTTTGTTTTGCTTAAGCAATTTAGCTGCAAAAATTAAACCATTACTTGTCAACTATTACATTAATTGGCAACCATTTTGACAATGGACTAATTGGTTTCTCTGTTTCCGGCCTCTTAAATGTGAAAATGTTCTGGTTTCTTTACTCTTTAACATGAAACTGAATATCTTTGAGTTGTGCACAAAACAAGACATTTGAAGACGTAATTGGGCTTTGCGAAACACTGATCAATGTTTTTCAGAATTTTCTGACAGGTTTAAGATCAACTAAATGAGTAATAAAGAAAATACTTTTTGCATTATATACCTACAGTGTATGTCCTTGCTCCAACCATCTACCTTCTGGCAGGCTTCCAATATCCCTTATTTTTATCTTTATTGACTACTAGTGGCCTGATTATGGTCCCTGAGGTGCCTGTAACATTGTATTTATATAAAATACATTATGCAATGGAAGTACTTGGCACAACTGGTAATTAATAACTAATAATGTATACATCTAAGAAGCTTAAAAGCCTACATTACCAAAACCACAAACGGCTAGAAGTTAAGACGGCAGGTTTTAAAACCCTCATGATGCATCGTCTTCTACAGAATGATTCTTCTTTGTGCCAATACCTAGGAATGTGAGATAATTGTCCAATATGTAAAATTATGCTAAAATCCTTGTCCTCCTGTTCCCCAAAAGGACCAGAGAACCCGTGGTTGGTCCAGGCCTACGTTCATGCAGCCAAACACCCCTTTGCCTCTGTTGTCGGTCAGGAGGTCTTTCAGAGTGGCATCATCCCCTCTGACACCGACTTCCGCATCTACAGAGACTTTGGTAACATCCCAGGTAATGAAGAAACAGTCTTTGGATAACAGTATAGAAGTTAGTAATAGAAGTATGGAGCCTTTCTGTGTCAAAGTCGAAGATAAGCGGCTGATAGATTTACAAAGCAAAAGTCATTTTTTCTCCTTTTTTCTCTCATTGTGTGTATACATGTATTTCATTTCTTACAGGCATTGATCTGGCTTTCATTGAAAACGGTTTCATCTATCACACTAAGTACGACACTTCTGACCGGATCCTGACAGACTCGATACAGAGAGCTGGTAAGCCGCACACACACACACACACACACATGCATCTACGTATGTGTGTATGTACAAAAACTTAAATAGGTGTCATCTTGCGCTTTTACTATTGCATTCATTGCAAATAGCTGGTGTTAGCTAGTGGGTGTGTCTGGATGTCAAGGAGAGAGCGGTCACTGCAGCAGAAGACTGGTTTGGCAAAAATGTCTGCCAATGTATTTTTTTGTCATGGAGACAAACGCGTTGTCCTTTTGTGCATTATCCCCGTGCATTATTTCAGCACGGCCAACACTCTGCTGATCTCATCATTTCCTTGAGAACAAAGAAATGCATACAGACATACATACATTGCAGCCTCAGCCTTTTACTGTACTTGCTGTTTTTGCTTTACTTAGCAGATAATCCAGTCAGTCAGCACTAAAAACCTGAGACAGTTAGCATCTTTCCTCCCTACCTCAGCAGCTGCTGGAGATCTCTCCTCTTATTCGTTGTAAAGTAACAAACAGTCAAAGGCATGAATTATTGGGGAGAGAAAGTTAGATTTTCGAGGTAGGTAGAAGGTAGTTTTAGTCTGTCGAGAAGGAGGCAGAACAGTTTTGTTAGGTTGAGAGTAGATGCATCACGGGCAGAGGAGGAGGGAGATACATTAGTAGCTCTGCTGTGTTTTCTTTTTAGCCAAACCCCATCATTCAAATCTCTTTTGTCACAGCTCTCCTTTTCAACAAAGTGGGGGGAAATCCACAAGCAAGCATTGCTCTAACGTAGCTTCACTTTTGTAAAGAAGATATTATGTAGATATATAAACAAGAGCATGGCATTATGTTAAATGCTTCTGTGGAATAAAATGATTACATACGATTGTTTAATTCGACGAGGAAAGTTATGGGTACATCGTAAAGCAGAACCGTTTTGCGAAGCAGTGAACCCACCATGAACAAGTAGATGTTGTACTCGGTTGTTTACACTATTAGGCCACAGTGAGCCTACTAGGCGAAAGAACAATGGAGCCTTGTGTGTGTGTGTGTGTGTGTGTGTGTGTGTGTGTGTGTGTGTGTGTGTGTGTGTGTGTGTGTGTGTGTGTGTGTGTGTGTGTTAACTGTGCAGACATGCAGGCAGCAGTACATAGAGCAGCTCAGATAAAAGAAACTTGTCCTTGGGCAGTAACCCCCACAGCGACCGCTTACCAAGCCTTCAAGTAGCCAGATTGTTCACCTACATTCAACATCATGATTGTAGCCATGGAGTCCACTATGTGTCCCATATACTGCAGTTTACCTGTTGTATAACAATGGCAGGCCATTTAAAGCTATGAATCAGACTTGCCCTCACACACATACGCATAAACACAACGATACTCTTTGGCACAGTAGTGCTCGGGGCAGAGCTCTTATTTGCTCTCGCCACTCATTCTCTCACAAACACCAAACACCCTGTAGTACTGATCTAAGACAGACCATTGTGTGAGTGAGACTGTGCGGCTTATCTTACATATTCTGTCAAGAAAAATAATAATAGTATAGAGAATTGTTGTTTTTTTGTGGGAGAATATGACCTGCAAGTATTATTGTACATGTAAGAGAGTGTAGAAGTGTCTATGGGAGTAGATGAATTGTCTTCCATGCGTCTTTCTGTTTATACTATAATTACCAATTTAATTTAACTGGTAATCTAACTGATGATTAGGCCCAATACACAGTAAAACACCTTAATTTACTTGTATCTTGTTTAGTATTCACGCAGTGTTCACAAGCACATGGTCTATTTGCTGCATAAAATACTATCTGGGTGGCTGTGCAGGAGTGACAAAGACCACCCTCAGTGTCGCCTGTCTCTGCTGGTCAGAAGGTTGTCTGAGTCATCAATAAACCGTCTACTGCATGTGATGTGTCAGCTCTATAAAGGATGCGTCTCTTTTGTCATATGAAGTCATCTCTTTCACATTCAGTCATATTATCCTTTTCCTTCCTCTGATTGTAGGGATATAAATACAAATGGTGGAAACCAGAAACCACAAGAGAGTAAACTCAGTATTTACTCATATAGTCTCCTATACAGTCGTTGTTTAAAATCAAGATCATGTCCTGCCTCCGTTTTGCTCAACGCAGCTAAAATAAACCGCTTCATTGTGTAACGTGTCCACTTTGAACCACTTCACCTTGACACTGGCTTTCTGTTTTCAGGCGACAACATCCTGGCGGTCCTGAGGTACCTGGTGAATTCAGAGAAGCTGGCCGATTCCTCCGAGTATCGTCATGGCAACATGGTGTTTTTTGACCTGCTGGGGGTCGTTGTGGTGGCCTACCCGGCCCGTGTCGGCACCATCCTGAACTACATGGTGGCCGCAGCCACCTTTCTCTATCTGGCTAAGAAAGCCTCACGACCGGGCAATGGGGGTAGGTCGCCATTTCCTGTGTCGGCTGCATATTATGCCATTTCCTGCACTGTGTGTGTGTGTGTGTGTGTGTGTGTGTGTGTGTGTGTGTGTGTGTGTGTGTGTGTGTTTTCTGCTTTGTGGCTTATTCAAATGTTTTTCGTGCAAACTGTAAGATTAGAATAGTCCAATACATACCTCTGGGGTATGTCCGAATTGACATTTAATCGTCTTCGTAGAAGAGTTTGATGAGTGTGTTCGGTCTTCGTTTACCTTTTTTTTTTTTTTTTTTTTTTCTCATCGCCATCTCTCTTAGGTGGCCGATATGTTCGAGATCTGGCCTACGCCACCGGGGTAGCAGTCATGAGTTGGTTCGTCACCCTGATGTCGGTGCTGATTGTTGCTCTGCTCGTCACTCTGCTGGGCCGCTCCATGTTCTGGTACACCCACTTCTATGCCTCAATCTGCCTGTATGGGACTGCAGCCATGGGCATGATAATCCTCATTCACACGCTGGCCAAGAACTTGTACTACGGAGTAAGTGGAGTTTTTATTGTCGGGCTTCCTTTACAGGTATAGTTTGACATTTTGGGAAAAAACTTTATTTGCTTTCTTGCAACTAGCCTGTATCCCCCTACAAAGTCCACCTACCAGCACCCCTAAAGATGCTGCTTCTTCCTGTCTTTATGCTAAGCTAACCACCCCTTAGTTCCTGCCTCATTTTAGAAGGGACAGATATGAAATGAGACTTAATGTTGTCAATCTTCATATCTAACTTTTGGCAAGAAAACAAATAAGCATATATCCCGAAAGGTCTAGACCAAAGGTGAGTGTTTACATATTTACTCTGTTGAGGCTGAAAGAATGTCTACTAGCTTGACCTCGATTGATATCTAACCATTCTTCTTGTTGAATGAAACCTGTTTTTACATTTAAGAGTTTCTTCTTAAATGGTGTAGGCTTTGTCTGATGTTCAGAATGATCAACTCAACTCATAACTCCTTTCCTCTATTGCATTTTTATTTATTGTTTGAGGGCAACGTTTACTTGAGCATGACATCTCATGTTGACTCGCTGAGCTCACATTTAATGGGGACTAAAGTGCAGAGAGGGGAAAGCGAGGCGGTTCCTGTTTCTTCATGGTGATTTCAGAACAGCAGCTCTTTGTGTTTGATTACACAGCGTTAGTCATCTCTCAGAACATGATCATTCACCAAATAGTGTCTAATGCTGAAAAACATTGGCACGTCTTGCTGTGGTTGTCAAACTATCAAATGTTCGCATCGCTACCTGCTGATAGCAAAGCCTATCCTCGCAGCTAGTTGCTATTCCATTGGCATATCGTATGTCTTGCATGTAGTACATATAAGCATTTATTTTAGATTAAAACCATCACAGAAGGTGTACTTTCATCTGAATCATTATGAATCATTATGAACTCCAGCTTTCCATGGCCACGTTCCAGAAAGAACACAGACTAACCTCTGTGCCACGCCACATGAGACCTTAATCTCCAACGAAACAGAATCTTTATTCAAAGCACTATTTAACTTTGGCCTTTTTTAAAATAGTATTTTCATTGACAAAAGAGTCTAGACGGCAATCATTAGTCCTTGAAGGAAATAAAATGAACTCTACAAATGTCAACAGATTGCTTGATAATTTGGTGTTCTGGTTCAGTGGTTTCCAACCTTTGTTGCTTGATGTTCCAAATGTGCTCATTTATGTTTTATAAATAATAATAAGTAAATAATTAAACTGGATAGAATTTTTACAGCTGACTCGATATGTTGATTTTCCTTTTTTAAAGTCATAAATTCTATTTTATCCCATTAGCTACCACAATATCTCCACATACTCCACATACAGTGCAAGTGTCCCTTGCACTAGTACCCCTGTTGGAGAGACACTGATCTGGTTTAACCACAATGACTCTGAAGCAGCCAACACCAAAAGTTATCACCACTTTGCCTGCAAAAGTAGAGCGTTGTATTCCAAAGAATGATCTCTGTGTGGTTGTAGTCCCACATCAAGCAAGACCAGAATCTGCTGTTCAAAGCTCCACCTGCGGATTTATTGGCTGGCAGTGATGCGAGACCGTACACTGCTGTACAGATTGTGTGTGTGTGTGTGTGTGTGTGTGTGTGTGTGTGTGTGTGTGTGTGTGTGTGTGTGAGTGAGTGAGTGTGTTTTCTATATGAAAGCTGGTAAATCATTCACCCAAAGGCAATGTGGGAGAGGAGCTGAGTGCCTCTTAGTGAAGCAGTGATCTAGATTTTCTCTTTAATCGAACAATACTGCCTTGTGTCAATATAGGATGTTGTGCTTTGTAAAGGACACGTATGGTAAATTACGTCAGTGAGTTCTTCCTGCATTGATCGAGGTGTTCCTTTTTTAGTTTAAGTATAAAGAGACAACTGTGGTCTAAAGTTCCTGTTGTAGGAACTGGAAGTACCAAGTCATATTAATGATTGTTTGATCCGGTTTAGTGTTTATCCACAAGTCATGAGTTAATGTCTCAATTGCAGTGATTTTAGAAATATGTAATGTAATATTATTTGTGATAGATTGTGAATGTGTATATAAGGCTCCTATTTGTCATTCCTTAACTAAAGCGATTAATTTCAGAGACTGCGTATGTGATGAGTGACGAGTACGAGCTGACCTCCGAGACAAAAACGTTTAGCATTCCTATATGTCATCAGATTTTAATCCCAAAGATTTTTCCTCAACTGCACATCAGCTGATTCCCCACATATCAAAGCAACATAAAAAAAAACACCAAAGTCTCTAATCTGCTGGAGCGTATCGCATCAATGTTGAGCGGTGGTCCGTGTGTTTTCCATGCAGGGTGTCCGTTTGGTGGAGCTGGGCGACCTCTACTTTGACGTGAGCTTGTTGCTGTGGTGCTGCAGCCTGGTGTGGCTGACCCAGCAGGACTTGTGCTCGGCCTATGTGCCCATGCTGCTGGTGGCCTTCCCCCTGGCCACCAAGCTGCTGCTGGCAAAAGAATTTAAACATCGAGGTAAACGCTCGACTCAATTTACAATGAATGTAGCATTTTTAATATAACATAGGACTGAGTTGATCCACAGATAAAAGTATCGGTATGTTCTCTTTTTTTAAATGAATCACTCAACTACTTTAGTAACTACTTTAGTACATTTTCTTGTGTTTGGCCAAGTTTAACACCATAAATGCCTCCATAGAAGCGACTGTCTGAAGGTGTACGCCTGTATCCCAATTTGTACCATACAGATGACACTGTTTGATTGGCTTTAAGAAGAAGTCTTGTAGCTGTGTGGCCGCCAAAGGATTGTCGGTGGTCTGATCCTTGATCTGTAACTTCTCTATCTTTCTGCAGGAGCATCACTGAAGTACAGTGTGCTCTATCTGTTGGGCCTGGCGTTGCCGTACGTCCACTTCATGTTCCTCATCTGGGTGGTGTTTGAGATTTTCACTCCCATCATGGGGCGCAGTGGTACCGAGATCCCCCCTGAGGTGGTGATGGCCTCCCTGGTCACCCTGGCGACCATCTTCATCTCCTCCTTCTTTGTGAGTATTCCCACACAATGTACAACAATTCATATTTAGTTTTCTTTCTTTAGTCAACAGTCACCTCGAAGTCACATTTGTGACATCGGAGATCATGTATACAGGAGAGAATACACACATGTTCAAGGTCTGGCAGCAATGTTTTGTTTGAGCAGTTTATTGACATTCATTGTTTGACTTCAGATAAGCAAACCAACGGCTGTGTAAAGTTAACTGGCACAGTGGCAGTAAAATTAAAAAAAGACCGCTGTGTGGATTGTTCCTCCGTTCCAGTAACACATTATATTTCTCTCTCTGTCTCAGCTGCATTTCATCTACTTGGCACGGAGCACTAAGTGGATCCTGGCTGGTCTGGCCTCAGTCTTCACCATCACGTTCCTGTTCGTGTCCTGTGGCCTCCTCTTCCCTTATTCAGGCAGTGCAGAGAGGCCGCGGCCAAAACGAGTCTTCCTGCAGGTTCTATTTTATTTTTTATTTTTTTTCCCCCATTTGGGATTTTGAAGATGTTTGACTAGTTTTGTAATAAAAATGTGAAACAAATGGTGGGAAAAAACCAACATAACACTTTTTTAACTCGGCTCCTGCAGAAGTAGCTAGAGTTTTTAGTTTGGCCTCAACTGACCATCCTGCAGTGCAGCTCCTGCTGGCATGATTCACATTTCTTGTTGGGAGTAGGTGAAGTACAAAGCCCCTATTATAGAGCATGTTTTTGTTTTTTTTGTAACTGGGTCAATGAACACAATGACTCTCGCGTCTCTCCATGTGTTTTTGTGGTTGGGTAAAAGTGCTCTGATTCCAATCCGCCACCTGCTGATGTAAATATCAGAGAACACCTTGAAGTAATTCTGGCAAGAGCAGAAACTCGTTCGGTAAAACGTCTGCAGAACCAGGCCGGTTGGAGGAAAACGAGTGCTTGAAAGAAGTAAATAAA
The DNA here is from genome assembly GCA_038501785.1 of Myoxocephalus aenaeus. NCBI lineage: Eukaryota > Metazoa > Chordata > Actinopteri > Perciformes > Cottidae > Myoxocephalus > Myoxocephalus aenaeus. Next base: position 829,810 of record JBAMJR010000001.1, on the reverse strand, counting down.
AAAAATTCTATCCGCCCTTTTCCAGCATACAACACGGACCTTCCACAATCTCCTAGGGCAGGTGGAGAGCCAAGACTCGGGTCTGTGGATCAACAGTTTCGACTTCACAGGCATGCAGCACATCACTCCCCACATTCCCGAGATCAACGACAGCATCCGCACCAGCTGCCGAGAGGACCGCCCCTTCTGTGGTTACCCCTGGTTCCTGCCTGTGAAGTTCCTCAGCAAGTCAGTAACACACACTCGGAGATGACAGCATTTTTTCCCATGCTCTTTTTTTTTTTTTTTTTTTTTTTAATGCTTGAATTGTCCTCGTGTGTGGATTTATTTTGTATTCTTCTTCGTCTCAAGTATTTTGCTGTATTTGCAGGAAGAACTGGTACCTTCCTGTTCCAGAAGTCTCTCCCAGCGCTCCAATCGAGTTCAGCCTGCTGTCCAGAGAGGAGACCAGATGGGGGACGATCAAGATGACCTTCAGTGTGAAAGGTCAGGTGCACTTTATGTGGCCAGATCAATACAGATTATACACACAAAAACCTTCTCCTTTTAAGGATTTGCTGGCAGAGATAAAACGATAACAAAAAGAAGTCTTGCAACTCGACACCAAATTGCAGTCCAGACAAATCTTGGCTGATGACAGAAGCACATTTACTCACAGGGCAGGCAGAGCTGGCTGGGTATGCGGAAACTATCTGGTGACATATATCAATTGGGATGGAGAGATTACATCAGCACTGAGATTAAGTCTGCAGAGAGATTTTGAAACATTCAATTACTCATTGAAAGTTAAGCCTTGATCTTGCGAATATTAGTTACTCTCACCTTGAAGCCCATTTAGTTTGTTTTCAGAAGCTTTCAATCATATCAGACCTTCTGTAGCTGCAGGAGTTTGGTCAGTTGCCATAGAAATGCAGATGTTCAAGTGTTAAATGTTTCTATGCTCTTTAAGGACATCTCAACGCCACCATGTTGGCTTCAAAACTAAATCTACATTTCAGTAAAAACTGGGCAGAGATAATGTGATATGCTCCAGAACTACATTTGTGTGCAGTGCAATATTACACCTACAAGGGTGTGACTTTATGAACGTTTCTATTTATGCCTTATAGTGCATTAAGAATTTCTGCACGTTTCCGGTGGCAAGTAAAGTCTTTAACCATTGAAGTACAGTCACTGTCATCGATCAGTCAATAATGTGATGCATTGCAACTGGCCTATCTTGACGTGCACAGGTCCCAGCCACATGTCCCTTTATCTGATGCCTCACCGAGGAGCCAGCCTCTCCACCTGGTCCTTTGGGGACGGGACCCCTCAGTTCGACCTGAGCGGAGAATATTTTGTCTTCTATTCCCACGGCCTCGACGCCCCCACATGGATCTTCTGGTTTGAAATACAGGTACTGTCTGCGCTGTCCTTTGTGTACTTATTAATATTTCATATTGCTGCTCTGTTTTGTATTTATTATGTTTTGGGGTGGTAAGTTTGCCCATCCTTCTGTCCCAATATCTCAGGAATGCTTACAGGGAATTTGATTACATCTGGCACAAACCTCCACTTGTTCTCAAGGATGAACGGATTAGTCAAAGATTTTAGTTTTCACCCAAAATTGTGAAAATATGAAGTATAATCTATTTATTATATTTTCATAACATACTAAACTATGTTTTTATGACTTATAATGAATGCCAGTTTTTACGAGATACTATACTTTGAATTTTTATGACACACACTACTATGCCATATTTAATGCCATTTACTCTGATATTTTCATGGCATACTATGATTATGTTTTCAGTATTTATTGTAATTTAATCTAATTCCCATCTGACCCGATAAAGTGTTTCCAACAAAAACTATTCTTTTAAGATGTTTTTCCTTGCCCACAATATTATATGCCGCTCGTTTGACAGACTTTAAATCCAGTGATCCTTTTTTATTTTATTCTTGTTATTCCACACATCTGAATTTCAGCAAAGTTTCACTTTATCGCCTCAGTCAGTGATGTCTGTAGGAGATAAGCTCCTGGCAGGACACGGTATCATGTGAAAACCTTTTTCTTTTCTTTTTTAAATCTGTATTAACAATTCCATGGGTTGAGTTTTCAACTCCATGACCTTTTTAAAGACTCCGTTAAAATCCTTTGCATAAGCTAAAACACATGCAGCGTAATTAAGCTAAAGACAAGGTCATTTTTCCTTGGGGCCTGTAAAAACTGCTGGTCTGTTTCTGGCCCCCTCGCATGTTAACCGTCTTGCTGACATTCATGTTGTTCTTTCCTTCTCTCCTCCGGCAGCCTCCCAGGGACCCGGACCCATCAGGCCCCGAGGGGATGATCTCTGTTGCCATCTCCTCCCACTATTTCTTCGGGGAAGACAGTAGGACTGCTCCACTGGATGAAATCCTCCGCAGGTTCCCCACATGGGCTTTCCCTTCCTCTTGGATCAGTACCTACGACATGTACCGATACTGAGGATGCCACACATCGCAGAGGCCGAAGCTCAGAAGTGCTGAGGGTTGCAGGGGAGACAGACAGAAAAGATTTCAAGGAACAATACTGTGGATGAGCCCTGACGCCTTTTCTCTCTGACACAAACACACGCTTCAACACACATTCCCGCTCCCTTCCAGCCAGCCCGAGAGACCCCCATCACTGTGTCCGTAGGCTTAGTAACTAACCGAGCAGGAGGACGCGGTAAGCTGATCACACGGCTTACAAACTGACTAACTCGACCACTGACGCACCGGCCGCCGCAAGCCTCGTGCTCACTGCTGCGTTAGTGAAACAAAAGGGGTTACGTTTCTTTTTTTTTGTACTCAATCAGTTGTGCCTTTTTGCTTTACTCACTCCATCTCACCTCCCTCCTCACTTTGAGTCTTGCTCACTTCCTCTTGTTCTTCCTCTCTCATGCTTCCTGAATGAATAACATTGCATGGCTACTTCCCCTGCTCTCTCTTTATCAGCAAACCACTCGGGTCCTTCTCAGACTAGATGTGTCTCTGGGTTCCTCGGCGTACTGTACTGATGGATCCGTTTTGGAAGGGAAACTATTTTTTAGTTTGAACCATCGGCCGACTTTAACTGGAAACTTTGACACTTTGAAAGTTGCTTCTCATCAACACGCCCTTGTTTTTTGGTGTCGTTCCTCAATAACTGCCACTGACTTGCAGCAAGTTGGAGCCCTGTGCTTTAATTGTCAGAGAATCTGGCACTCGGAGGCAGAAAACTGTGCCCGTCAAATCAAAACTCCTGGCTAAAATCAAAACGTCAACGTGTCCTTTTAAATGGCTTTGTCTTTTCCGCCTGATCTATTCAAGCAAATGTGTATTGACTTTGGGCTTAACCAGACGAGAACCTCACAGGGAAACAAGGACGTGTGGCAGTCTGAATGTCCTGTGACTCAAGATCATTTCTCAAGCCTTGTGGGTGACTGGGTGGAAAAACCAGCACTCATTAACAGCATCAGTGTCGGTCAGCTTGGTGGAAGTGTTGGTTATTTACATTTGCAACTACTGTAAAGGTATTTCTACTTTGGTTTTGAACTTAAACTCTGCTGCGTGCCAAGAGCTGTCTCCAGCAGCACCAATGAATATCATTTCAATGACCAAATGATTCATCGAGAAAATAATCTGAGGATCAATGGATACTGAAAATAATTAATTGTGGCCCAAAGGAAGAGTGACCAAGTTATATCTTATCTGCAGATAGGAAATAACAGATAGCTTAAGGTGAAAGAAATTCTGTTCCCGTAAATAACACATTGTATAGTCTTTTTTTATTTTGTCGTCTTTCGATTGGATATCTTTGGTGTTACTATCAAAAATGCATTACAACAAAAATGCAGCAGTAAACATAAATATATTGTTTGGTGTCTTCAAAATCCCAAAGGGGGAAGAAAAAAAAATCAAAGGATGAGCTGTAAGAAGGTCATTCTTTAGGGAAGTGGCAGGTGGAGCTTGTTAGACAACTTTGTTCATGTAGCTGATTATCGACCCACAGAGGAGACGATGCTCATTTACTGTAATTTCTCTCCTTCGAAGTCAGAACGTGTAATCGTGCATTGGTGCTGCTGCGGACAGCTCAAACCGGTAACTGTTGTCCACTCATTTTGTGGTGTGTTGCTAATATTTCTTCTATTTCACTTCTCTTATATGGAGCTGCATCTTTTCTTTTGGTCTGGAGCCCAAGTATCACAACAACAAATCCAGTTAATATGACCTCTTCAGTGTCTACTTCAGATAGTCGACCCCAGAGAACACCACGGTGTAGTTGGGGCTGGGTAACACTCGAAAAGAAGTGGATTGTACGACTTGTTGGACACACTGTCAGGGGGAGTAAAACGCTGACCGTCATAGAGAGAGGGGAAAAGGGGGGAGGGGTGGGATTTCCTCTCCGGGGGGGGGGGGGGGGGGACATTTTGAAAAGTGACAAACAGTTGTGCCAAGAACGAAAAAAACTACAGAATAGTTGAACCCCTTGCTCCTTTCTCACCGACACACAGCTGGCCAATCGCTGTGTGAATGTCTGTTTTGTAAAGTTTGGCGTGTTTAAAATTGGTCGGACACAGTTCCCCCTGATAAACTGTCAAAGTGTGTGTGTGTGTGTGTGTGTGTGTGTGTGTGTGTGTGTGTGTGTGTGTGTGTGTGTGTGTGTGTGTGTGTGTGTGTGTGTGATTTGATCATCTGACAGGCTCTTCTAACGGAGTAGTCTGGCCCCTTCAGAGTCACCACTACCTCCACAGTGATCAGAACTTTGTGTCCTTGTAATGCTCTTGTAAAAACTGGGTAGAACGTTATGTTGAAAAGATTAAACTAATTTAGAGAGATTAGTTTTGATGGAATATAAAGCATCATCACGTTTGTCTGTGGGCTACCTCCTGTTTTCTGCGAACAAAGTAGAACGGGTCCCGTGACATTTGAACGGCGTGTGTGTTATCAGAACCATCCGAGTGGCCGTCCCTGCGTTCATGCCACGTAGTTGCTCGTTGGCAGTTTGACTCCTCCTCCTGTATGTAATCATAGGCGCCATCAGGTTGTTGTTGTTGACGTGTTGTCAGTTTTCCGACATGGAGGCCTTAACATTTAGCTTCCAAAGACACACACAATGTTTACTGTTGTGGACACTGTGGTCCTCAAGCTATCAGGTGCTGCTCTGTACAGAGTTTTTATGTACATGAATTGTTGTCTGTTGGAAAATGTCAATTTAAAATCCATCACAGCCTTCGACAACACTTGAAAACAGGTCGCCCTACTATGCTCCTTTTTTTTAAATGCACGATGTGCAACGAGAAGTCCTTAAAGTAGCCTACTCTCCATCTGCGGAGGAAGACAGTGGGATACAATTGAAAGCTCCGGGTGGGTGGGGTGCATGTAGATGTGTATCAGTGCTCTGTGGCGGCCACACCAACACGGCTTGAAGGGACAGACTGATTTAAATCTGTTTTATTGAAAGTGATATGTAGAGTGTTTATGGGAGAAAAGGCTTTATTAATAAGTGTAAATGGATATCGAAGGTGGCATAGTGTCTGAATTTAGTTCGAGACTGAAGGAAAGCATGGAAAACGAGTTCAAAAGATTTATTTCAGATGTATTCAGCTTTTTCATGTTTTCACCCACATAACAGGGTGCTAAGAGACCACCAGAGTTTCAAACTAACCAGTCGTCGCAGACATCTGACCGTACTGTTTAGAGTTTTGTTTAGTGATAATATGAAATGGGACGACAGATTAATAACACAAGAGGTGTGTTTGTTTTTATAAACAGCGCGAAGACGGGAGGAACTGCTTTAAATGTGGGACGGAGCGGGAGGAGTTTGACTTAAACGCTGTGAAACGACTCATCCGACGAAGGTGATCCCACTGAAGCGTACGCAGAGCGCTCTAGAGCTTAACGCATATAAAACACAGACTGAAGTTCATGTTAATTGTTTGCGACAGAATATTAATGTAACTCAGTGAAGACTGACCAAGTGCTGCGCAGTGTGTTTTTGACACTGACTGAAATCTATTCTGGGATACACATTAAAATGTCTTAATGCCTGTTGTTGACGGACATCCGTTTAATTTCTTAACAGTTTTGTTAGTTAATTGTATTTTTTGTCCATCTTCACCCATGTCTATTTCTGAACTGTTCAGTTTTGGTTCTGAAAGAAATTCAGTTTTTATTTATTTTTAAGACTAAAATGTTCTTTTTGATTTCACAATTTAAATAATTCAACTGCTGTTCTGATTTTTTTTTTTTAAATTGCATATTTGTCTTGTCAATATGAATAAGGTGATTGATCCTACAGTTGGGATTATTGGACATTATGCAAAAAGCTTGAATTAAATTAGCACCTGTACAGCAAATAGAACAATGGTAATGTAATAAACATTTTATTTGAAACGCGTGTCATTTTGCTTTGTGAACACACAGCCGATCAGATTACAATAATAAAAAAAAGGCAAACTTACATTTTAAAAAATAATTTATTGGTCTTTATGTACAAGGGGAAAAAAAAAAAAAGTAGTATAAAACCAACCATGAGTAGAAAAGGCAAATGTACAAGAGAGTATCTTTACACTGCATTGAGGATGTTTGCTGCTGCCACCCCAGAAATAAAACTACTCAGAAACCAGGCAAAATTTGCAACTGTACACAGAAGGGAGGGAGCGCCGTCCACCTCTGAGTGAGCGAGACACTCGAGTACCACAAGACGCTCCTGACCGACCGCTCCTCGACCACAGAAGAAAAACAAAAAAAAGAGATCTGCAATATTCATTTCCGTAGGAAATTGTCTTGTATGCCGTCGGCACTAGTTGAGCATCAATGGTTATGTTTCTAATGCGAGGGATGGGGTTCGGGAGTGCGATGTTTCTTTCCGCCCTCTGCATAATAAGCCAAGCTGAAACAACCAGTTGAAACAGAAGGCCTCTGGACGTAAAGTCTTTGGTTCGTCGCGTTACCCTTTTCAAGTCGATTAAAGCGTACAGCGGAGCAGCGTAGTGTGGCTGTAGGCGTGTTCAGAGTGGAGACGAGCCCACTGGAACGAGGGCGCAACAGGATTCATGTTGAGTGACGACGGTACATTGTTTTGCCCTCTCGTGAAACGCAAGTGTTCTAACAATACAGGCAATTCAGAGTGAACCGAAACCAATGAAGAATCAAAACGTCAACAGATACCACACCTGACTCAAGTATACAATGCATCTATAAAATGATTTGGTCAATCATGAAAAGTAAAAGCAAACCGCTGGGGGGGGAAGAAGGAGAAGTAGTGAACATAGGAAATAAAGCTGAGTAACATTTCAATACATTGCACAATATAATACTGAATGATGATGAACCTTTTAGTGCTTGCAGTAGAGAGCCAATACACGACTTTGATTAACTAAAAAAGGGGGAACAGTTTGTTATCGGTCATAAAAACCAACAGAGAATCAATTAAGTAATTACCACTCAGCTATGATGCCAATAAATAATAGTAATAATGAGGACTAATACCATCAAATCCATTTGCATGAGATGAAAGTCACCCAACATGTCGACACGTCCTCAATACGATGTGGTACATATTCAGATTTCCACACAGAAGCACACAAATCGGTACTCATTGCCGCAAGCAGGTCAGAGATGTGATAAGCATATTGGGCTGGATTAAATACAAATCCTCATCAGTCGATGAGGGTCAATTCACACAACAACCCTTCCGTTACAGAGCCAAAGCCACGACTAAATCCATCTCATCCTCCCTTTACCAGGATACCGACATGTCAGCGGTTCCATTACCGAAGAGGAGATCACATGATGCTCTTTACATGAGGGATAGGTACAAAGTCTAAGTAGAATGGCTTTAATAACACAACAACAATTTGCAACGCTGATGATACGAAATGTGTTTCCTATCTCCCGAATGGAGACTGAAACCCAAATGTGTGTTTAAAAGCTGGATGGAGCATCATGATTTGGTTTTTAATAGCGCTGCACTACAGCACGGCCTTAACTCGGCTCACTGCGGGAAAGCTTAACACTGATCTGCTTGTTGTCTAAAAATCTGGACCGCATGAAGAAGATCAGACGCGCCGATTCTGGCTCAGACTGCCCCTTCAACAAAGTTGGCGCGTGAAGAAAACAAAAAAAAACATGAACAGAGGTACTGTTGATGAGTGGTAAGAAGCTAGTCTGCACTCACAACAGTGGATTCTTCTCAGAGATCATTTTCTTAGAAATCTTAAGGTTGTCGCTTCTCAAGAATTACATAGAATTCATACCTTTTTTTTCCTTTTTCTTTTTCACAGGGAGACTCAAGAGGGAAAAGGTGTAATTGATAGAAAAATAATGTTATCTTGTACACTGTTACATTATTGAAAAAAGTATCACAAAATATTTTTAAATCATATGAGGTATGAAAGTATGAAACACCTCTTGTGCACACAAACCAAACTGCACACTGCACTTTAGGCTCAGACACATGAGAGCATCATGACTCAAAGTTTGTTCTACATGTTGCTTAGCAATGTAGCGTGACGCTGATGCAAATACACTCAGGTTTTTTGTCGTCGTCGTCTTTGAACTGATTCTTGAACCGTTTGCTTTCACCCAAAAGGAAACAATTGAGGTTTTTGTCTGGACAAAAAGAGAAAAGGTCTCCAGTTGCACTCGAGTGAGTGTCAAACAAAAGATACGCGCACAAAACATCAGTCTTGAAATAAAAAAATTAAAAAAAGCCTGGTGCTTTCCTGTGCTGGTCTACAGCTTCCAAACACCACAACATGATGTATAACTGCACAAACTGACATATAGGAGGCTTGTTAGAGAAGAGCCATCAGACGGCATCCTGTCACTGGCTGAGTGAGTCTTTGGGTCTGTCTCTCTGTTGGTAGTAATCACAGGAGCTCAAGTCAAGACAAGGGGCAAATCTGTGGATAATACTGACCGAGTTGAGTACCCGCAGGAGAGGTACTTTCTATGCCCACACACACGCTTCATACATACACACACACACACACACACAGGCTCACACAAAAAAATATAGTATTTGGGTCAGCAACTGCTGCTTCCTCCTCTCTTTCCCTCGAGTTCACAGGTTTGAGTCCAGAGGAGGCGCAAGGCTTCAGGACAAGGTGCAGTCGTAGGCTCCCTCCTCCTCTCCCTGCTCCTCTGTCTGTTCAGGAGGACAATCCTCAGAGGGGGGACGGGGGAAACTTCCGGCGGGTTCGAGGGAGGGCAGGGCCAGGCCCAGCGGAGCCGTCGCTCCTCTACTGTCCTCCGGCCGTGGTACTGCGGTACCTCCCAGCCCTTCAGGGCCGCCCAGCTTTAAACTCTGGCTGCTGGGCTGGAAGGCCTCGGGCTGCACCTGCTCTGCTGCTGAATCCATCAGGTCCTGTAGCTGTGGCTGGACCAGGTTTAGAAAAGGTTTGTATCCGAGACTGGAAAAAAAGATGAGAGATGGAGAGAGGAATGTTAAGCTCCATATAATGTTGGTCACCATTACATGTCATTTCACTTTCACAAAACTGCAAACCACATTGAAAAAATGTACTGTGTTGCAAAGCTTTTGTCATGTCATACAAAGTCATTGTATAGTATTATAAAAAAAAAAAGTTATACTATGTCATAAAAACATAATTAAAAGTCATAGGATTGTATATCAAACAAATGTAATAGTATTGGTGTTCAAATTAAAAAGAGATCCCCTTCAGGCCTTAAAATATTGTGTTTACGAGAATGGGAAGGGCGTACGGACGGACAAACGTACAGACAGCTGGACAGACAGACAACCTGAAAAACATATTTTGCCATTGCAGAGGCATAAAACACACAACATTTTGAGCTGCACCCACCAATCAGTGGAGACCCATGTGTCGACGGCCAATAAGCCGTTCCTGACACTCTGCACAGTGTCTTGTGGAACCTCTGGGCTGTCCAGGAAGCCGATCACCTGCTTTATGACGTTGGCGTCCCGTAGGATCAAACCAATCACTACACACCACTCCAGACAGCCCGCCTCCATGAACACATGAAGGAGATACCTGAAGGAGACAGAGAGGCACAGCTGTCAAGTACTGGCTTTGGTTTCACGTCGAATCAAAGCAACGCAGTGGTATCATGGAAGTGAGCTTCAGTGACGTTATCTCACCTGAGCTGCACCTGTGACTTGTGCGGGCCTTTGTTGGCCAGCTCCATGGAGATGTGCTCCAACTCGGCCTGGCTCAGGCTCAGAGTGGACGAGTTCTCATCCACCATCGTCCAATCACCATCCACCACCGAGCTGGTCTCTGTCAAATCTGTGGCAGAGCCGACACTGTACTCTTCAACTAGAGGGATGAGAAACAGGAAGAGGAGGAATAAGATGGAGAAAAAGACGTTGGCATGTCTTGAGGGTTATTTTTGTTTTATTCATTTAGATATATTAACATTAAACATAAATACAAAAATGAGGTTTGTCAGACAATAATAAAGTACAGAAAAAAAATACAATCACCCCGACAATACTTGACCCCTCTAATTTCTAATAAAAGCAATTAGATTTTTCCATGCTTGGTAGGGTTATTGAGAGCTGGTGACTACTGGTAGTTAGGCCGGGATTAACCGTTCAATTCTGATTACCTTTGTTGGTGAGCAGAGAGAGGAAAGCATCGTGTGTCTGTGGCGAGTGTTGGTTGGAATGAGAAGACGAGGCCGTGTCCATGTCTTTGGAGCTCTGCCCGAGCCCATCCAGCCAGGTGTGGTTGGAGGAAGCTGCCTCAGGGGGCGCTGTGTCCATGTCGCTGTTCAACAGGCTGTCAGCTGACTGTGACTTCAACAGCCGTGTGCTCAGCACTGAGAGTAACAATAAAAAAAAACACCATGAGATATTGGGATAGAGCCAAAAGTATTGCAAACTGGGGCAGCAGAAAGCCCAGTTCACATGTTAATATTAATAGTGCACTTATTGATGTCTGACGTGTAAAACCAATAACAAAAATGAAGGAAATTTCTTCTATTTCTGTAAAACAGACTCCTCAAGGTTTTCTAAACAGTTCCTGTATTGCATGGATCCCGTGTCACTCACCTGTGCGACACCGGCCGTTCTTCAGAGGCGAGCTGATGGTTCCTCCAGGAATAACAGGGAAGGGCCAGAGAAAATCCTTGTGGAGTTTCTTCAATGCATAAACAAAATCCTCAACGCGAGCCACCCGGTTTCGTTCGCGACACAACCAGCCAATGAGTTCGAAGCCCAGCTGTGCAGAGAAGCAACCGAGGTCGCGGAGGCGTACCTGCTCCAGGAGGTGGCGGGCGTGGCGCCAGAGCATCATGTCAATGTACATGTTCTCTGCACACTCCACATCCCGCCTGACAGGAATCAACACAGGATGAAGGAGAGATAGAGAAAGAAAATGTGCAAAGATTTAGATGTCAAGGTGAGGACATTTAAAAGGAAAACATACACCATCTAAATTACTGTGTGTGTGTGTGTGTGTGTGTGTGTGTGTGTGTGTGTGTGTGTGTGTGTGTGTGTGTGTGTGTGTGTGTGTGTGTGTGTGTGTGTGTGTGTGTGTGTGTGTGTGTGTGTGTGTGTGTGTGTGTGTGTGTGTGTGTGTGTGTGTGTGTGTGTGTGTGTGTGTGTGTGTGTGTGTGTGTGTGTGTGTGTGTGTGTGTGTGTGTGTGTGTGTGTGTGTGTGTGTGTGTGTGTGTGTGTGTGTGTGTGTGTGTGTGTGTGTGTGTGTGTGTGCATACCCTTTAGTGGAGGGTCCAGAAGGCATACTGAAGGTCTTCTGCAGGTTGAACTTGCCTGTAGCGATGGCGTCTGCCGACTGGGACAAACTGATGCTGCGATTTCTGAAGAACTCAAAACCGCCAGTTGAGCTGGGTTCCTAAAGAGATACACAGTTCACTATTTTCAGCAGCAGTTACCAACCTTTTTGAGGCAGAGAGCTAACTGAAGGGTGAACAGGTGCTCACGGGCAGCAGGTTGGCTACACCGGGTTAAGAGTATGATGTTTGTGCGTACAAAGCCTGATGGAGGTTCAGACCTAGATCAAGCACAGCTAAGCATTTGCAACAAAACAAAGTACTTGTGCCGTGTTTCTGTGAGTCATCTCTTTACGACAAATTGTTATGAAAGGTCATCTACAAACGTTTCTTGTGGGCTTATAAGGACTATAATTGTATTGGTCTTACAATAGGAATTGTCATGTCTAATGAACAGCATTTAAATTATTGATATTGTTCTATATTGTTTTGGCCTCCCATCCATACTAGGCAAACAATAGCAGATTTTCTGCAAACATTCTATAATGTAAATATATTTGAAAAGGCCAGTTTTGTGTCATGACGTGGATGGAGCGAAAATAGTTTCAATAGTTTTGGCATTTCATGGATGAAAAATTTGATGGAAAAACATTGGACAAAGTCCTCCTTCATTTGCCTGATCTCAAAACAGCTGCGAGTATCAATCAGATTATTGGAGTTGCTTATATTTTTCCTTGACCAATATCCATTAGACAAAGCTGACGAAAAGTGGCAAGCAGAGGAAATAAATATTTGTAGAGATTATTTTAAGTTCTCACCTGAGTGGTGGGTGTTGGGGGCGGAGACTCCATCTCTCCAGAGCCGATGGCTTTGAGGAATCGGATCATGTGCCTGCAAAGGTCCCACTTGCCCTGCTCAAGCGCGGTGTTGAAGAGTAGAGTGGCGTGTTGTCTGCTCACTGCAGGAGCCTCCATGTTCTTTACAGAGAGGGATCGAGACAGATGAAGACAGCATGAGCATGTTATGATATCATGACACCCTGATCGTATGAAAAATGATTTCATCTTTGCTGGGGCTATTAATGAGACTTTTATACTTCCGTCCTTGGCTGATTATGTCTGATAATGCCTGCATTATGCTATGAAAAGCTAACTGAATATGTGCATGTAGTGTCGGCGTGTCAGTATACCTGCAGTATAATAAGATACGAGGCTGCTGTGTCCAGGTCTTGAGCCATGAGACACTCCTCAAACAGATCTTTGGGGTTTCCCACAGCGGCAAACAGGTAGTTCCACAAGGCGTACTCCGTCTTCCTGGCACAGTGAACGATGGTCTGGAGGAAGAGGGGGAACTCGGTGATGAACTTGGCCACGGTGGGCAGCAGAGGGTCGGGGATGGGCTCCCGCGATGTGGCCTCTTCTTCCAGCACGACGTGCACCATCAGCTCCATGACATGAGGGAAGTAGGGGAGGGAGGCACATGACTGAGCCAGCATCAAAGCCTGTGGGAGAGACAACATTAAGGAGCGGAAAGAATTGACTCAGTTCAAGTACTTTGCAGGTGCGGACTAAAGACTAAAGTTTGTGCGAGTGAAGTGTAGTTGTGTTCATTCTTTCCGTATTACTACGACCATTCATTTACTAAGCTGAGGTGATGAGGCGGGAGGCTCCACACACCTGTTCACCCAAGTTGCGAACCAGCAGCTGCCGCAGGATGTGATGGAGGTAGATTTGGGAGGTCCTCTCCACAGTGCAGTAGGGGAACAGCGCTTCCAGTGGCTCAGAGGAGCCCTGCAGCCCATCATAGAGCACAGTCTCATTGGTTGCCCCCAGTACCAGGGCGTCCTCAAACAGCACAGCCAGAGGGTAGATATTGATGTGGAAAGGCAGCATGATGCGCCTGGAGAGGAAGGAGTGGGGCTTGCGATGGTCTCGGGGAAACAGAGGCAGCCAGACTTTCATGCCAGCCTCACCGCAGGACAACCACAGGGCCTCCAGCAGGTGGCGCTTCTTCCTGTTGGAGCGACAGGTGGTCCACACATTCTCCACACATTGGGCCAGCACCACCGGGGGACAAAATGGTAGCTAGGGGAGAAGAAAAAAAATAGTGTGATAGAGATTTAATAATAAAAGTGCAAAACAACTTACACTTAACACTTTAAGGTGACTGTTGTAGTTAGTTATATTCTTTAAGGTTTGAGCAAGACTCAACTTAAAGAATATAACTAACTACAACAGTCACCTTATGCTTCAAAAAGTGCGGCTCTCTTGTTAATGCTTACCCATCACTGTCTCTTGAGTCAAACAGATGATTTAACAATGTTTGCAATGAGCCAGTGAAACCAAAGACAACAGATCTGATACAACTGGCTCCTCAAGTAAAGATTGTAAAGCCAGCATCCCCGAGCTGGGCAGTGTGCATACAGTAATAAAATGTTCCACAACTTAAATTACTTGTAAAGCTGAAGAAGACATTAATATAGTAACTCCTTTACCCTGTGTTTTGTTGTAGCAAGAGCACAGGAAAAAGAAAACAAGTTCCTGAAGCACTAGTGCACTACACACAAGTGTAACTTGACGCCATGTAACTACTGCATTGCTTATTGTTTGGACTCACCAGCTTCTTGTTGTTGGCAGGCGTCTCCTTCTCCCGTACCTGCGGTCCTGAACGGTCCCTCTGCAGCATGATCAACTGGCCAGCCAGATTCAACATGATGCTCTCTGCCATGCAGGCCTGAGATGGACACACACAAACCAAGCATGAATACACATGCACCTATAGAGACAGTAAAGGTCAGTCAGTGCGAGTGTGTATTTGTTACTGTGTTACCTGCTGCGGGGCTTTCAAAGTGATGCCAGTCTCTGTGCGCACAGAGGTGAGTGTGACGGACACCACGAGGGCCGGGTGAGGGATGTAGCGAGACATTGAGACCTCCTGCAACAACTCCACGCTGGCTGTCGGGTATGGACTGAATAGAGACAAACAAATACAGCATGACTTCCATGTAAAAGGCATTTTACAGCATTTTACTGCTCAGCAGAATCGAATCAGAATATTTAATTTCTCAATTCAATGTACCTCAGTGGAAATAAAAGGTTGCTCAATGACTGTGGTAAGAAAGCCTTACATTACTGACAAAGTGTAAAGGTTCAGGGCCTAAGTCTGTTCATTAAATTAAGACGACGTAACACCCGTCAAAGATGTAACACCGAGGCGTAGTTCTGTCATGTGATGGGTTTTAATTCCAAAGCTTTTAATAAAAGCCTCTTTTCCCAAGGGAAAACCTGGCTGAGGAACAATATTACCTAATACTATTATGACTACTCGTGCCAGGCAGGGATTTCCCTGGTGCTGGAGTGTGAGAAAGGAAGAAAGTGTGCTGAACAGTATCAAGTTTAACCAGAGAATTTTGGCCAATCCTCACTTTGGAAAAAATAAAGTTGAAACAGTGGGTAAAGGTTAAGGGCACATCATCCCTACCGTTACTCAGTAGGGATGATTATCCTGGGGAAAGCTAAAAGTCAGATATGTGATATGGAGTTCTGAAGTTTGGACTGCATGTGTAATGTGTGCACACAGGAACCCACCTGTCGTTCCTCCTCTCTATGCTGTAGAGGCAGATGGAGCAGTCGGCTCTGAACAGGATGATCAGATCTCTGAAGACGTTGAGCAACAGAGTGTCTGAGTGCAGCTTAGTGACGGATGCAAAGGCATTGTCCAGGTTAGATGAGCGTTGATAGAGCCTCAACTGGTGTCAACAGAGAGAGAACAGAGGGAAATGTTGCAACGAGACTTACTAGAATCACGATAAAAATAAATAAATAATAGAATTAATGACAAGTAGTGCCTCGGTCTTACCTGCTCTTGCTGGTCAGTAAAATTGTAACAGGCAACCACCACAAAGTCCTTCCACCAAGCCAGACCTCCCGTCACCGTCATGTTCTGCTCCTACAGACACACACACACACACACACACACAAACAATGTTTACCTCGTCAAGAACACTAAACTAACAAAAATTTACCCTAAAATACTCGACACTCCATTTCTTTGGTATTTAAAAAAAATTATATTTGAAGTCATTTCTAGCAGACTTTTCTCAAGCTAAGTGGAGATAATTACCAACACGATCACTCTGGACATAGTATAACTAGCACAAAGCCATTTAAAGAGGGTTACATGTTGTTATTTATCCTCCAGTCTACAATGTCACATACCTGAGTGATGTTCCCAAACAGCTTCCATTTCCTTGTGAATAAGGAGTAGTGTGCAAAGCCCCGTCTCCCTGCTACAGCCATGCACTGGCCTGCTGTGTCTATGGCTGCAAACTGAAAAGTCATGTTTGTTGATTGTTTAGCCGTCTATCAGACAAATAATGAACTTTACAGACTCTCAACAGCTACTTTTTCAGAGTAAACTCAGGAAAAACTATTTTACTCTAAATCATATATAGACTTTCTCTAGCTCCCACACTTGTATAAGGATAATTCTGCTCATGTATACACACACGTGTGAACACAGCTAAATTAGTTTGCTTTGGAAACATTGCTGCATTGTAAACTCAGTAATACAGCAGCTCCTCTTAGTCTGAGCAAAGATGCACGTTCTCTTACCCGTATAGGCCAGTTGCTCTCTAGGTATGTGCTGTGAATCTAGAAGAACACAAAAAGGCGATGAGAAATACAAGATAAAAACACACACACACACACACACACACACACACACACACACACACACACACACACTAGCTGTTAACAGTATTAACTGCTTCTTTGGTTTTTATGATCCAGAAAAAAAACCATGTAGATTAAATTGAATATGTGGGGGTCATGGACTGGCAGATGTATTAATAATAAAAATAATCTCAGCCTCTGTTGCTGATGCTACAGGATGACCTGAGGCTGCAGTGGAATATACCACTTGGTAGCTTCTTATATATAAGAAGCTACCAAGTTATATTTAAAAACTTTTGTCAGAGTGTTGTATGAATTCAACCATGACATCCTGCATGCATGCTTACCTGGACCACGTGCCAGTGCTTGTGTCCCAGTAAAGTGCTGAGTCCCTGAGAGAGAGAAGAGTCGGGGTTGGGGGGGTTGTGCGGCGGGCTGCCATTGTGTGGGTGCACGTGTGTGTGCGGGTGAGTGTCAGAGTTGTTGTGGACCTGCGAGGGGTCACCACAGGTCAGGTAGAGGCGGTCTTCACCGTGGAGCAACACCTGCTCCTGGTTACTCTGTGCGGTCGACATAGGAGCAAACAGTATGAATGTTTAATGTGAGCGTTTGCACATGTGTGTATTTACAAACCTGACCATACGTTTTCTCTCACCGTGCAGGGGTTGACTGTCAGGGCACTCTTGATGAAATGGAACTGCAGTATGCCGGCCTGCAGGGAGGGGTGAGGAGGTGTGGCCATCTCCTCCTCCACCTCCTCATTTTTCTCCTTCTTGTCCTCCTCCTCCTCCTTCTCCTCCTTCTCCTCCTTCTCCTCCTCCTCCTCCTGCTGCTGCTGCTCCTGTTGCTCCTGCTCCTGTTGCTCCTGTTGCTCCTGCTTTCTCTTCTCTTGTTTGTTAGGAATCACCCATAGGTGGTAGCCTTCTGCTCCCCAGCTCTGGAAATGGCGGAGTGGAAGGCGGTTATTATGCACACAAAAATACATTTAACATCTAACAAGTAAACTACCAATGAGTGGAGAATATGCAAAACAAAGCGTAAAATTAAGAAAAAGTCAAATTAATCTAATTGGAATATAATTAACCATTTACACAGTCTGTGTGCCTCCTCTGTTCCACTTCAATGAACAGCAATTTGTTTGGAAATAACAGGATTAAGAGGGTACTGAATTTTAACATGACCACAACATGTGCACTTTTAACATTGCCAACTGCTAATTATATTCAAATGTCCTTTTTTTTCAAATGTAACGGGTGGAAAGGAATCAAATAAATCCACTTGCCATAGAGCTGATTTTAACAGGGTCCTTCTTGGTACCATCAGAGCGACACCTGAGGGGAGGACAAAACGTGCAAAGATATATAAAAACAAGAAAAATAGTGACATGAAGTTGCACTAAATAAAGTGTGAAGTGTGTACTAGTGCGTGTGCGTGTGCGTGTGTGTGTGTGTGTATCCACGTACGAAAAGTCCTCGCCCAGAGTGCAGATGAGGTGAGCTCCAAAGACACTCCACAGCGATAGGCCGCCACACTCCCATGTAACCATGACAACGCTGTAGTCAGGTGACCAGCGGATCAGCTTGACTGGGCCCGTCTTGTTGTAGATGTCTGAACAGGCAAATAATGCAGAGAAGTTAGAAGGGCTCAGAAGGTTTAGGTGTAGTTGTATTTTTTATTTTTAAGTGAATGCTTTTTGCAAATGGTGCGATGGAAGTTTTTTCATATTCAACACTGAATCCCATTATATTGTGTATATTGTACTCTTCTTTATAACAGGATAACCTCCTTCCTCCTGCAAAGTAACCCGTTTTTTTCCACATTGAATCACTGTTCTTGAGCATGACTTTCTAACAAAACATAATTCACACAGGATTTGTTTTTGGACAAAAGAATTAAAAGATAAATGTAACTGATTCACTATTTGAATATGCCACGTGTGTTTTGTTTTCAAGTTCTGGAGACAATTATGTGTGAAACTAAATAATCCTTTGTATTGTCTGGGTGTGTTTGAGAGGATACCAAGTGTTCAATTATTAGGGTTAAGCTTATTATTTTACAGAGCAGAGAAACCAACGTTTCTGCTAAATGAACACTTGCAACACTGAGCTTCCCAGAAAATGTAGCTACATTGTGTTGACTAAAGAAAATATGTAAGACTTTCGTAAATTAAATTCAAGACTTTTTAATACTTTCTCAGGCCTTTTTTTTGGGAGGGGGTGGGGGGAACTCAAGACATCTATCCATAAACTCATTCACTGTTAAAATAGTGATGGGCCTTCATGGCAGGTCCTCCACTAGGGGGAGCTGTGGCTTTAGATCCCATTACTGGAGTCTGACAAACAGATGTCACCAAAGGGGAAACAGAGGCATGTGCACCCAAGAGACAGCTGAAGGAATGCAAGTTTTTTTTAAAGGAGGAATTTGTGCAGGGGTGTGCTACAGAGAGACATATAAATAGAGGAGAGAGAGAGAGAGAAAAACAGGGAAAGAGAGAGATGTGGCACATATGAGGTGATACCTGGGAAGTGTTTTGGGGTGAGCTCCAGTTTGTGGGAGAGCTGCATGGATCCTGTCGTGGTATCTATCATGTACACCAGCACTGAGCCGCTGTAATGAAAACAAACATACTTTAACAGTCATAATGTGTTGTCTAGGTTGAAATAAGCTGTGTAATAACACACAATCAGAAACTTGTTGACTGCGCACATATACATACACACACACACACAAAGTCATTATTTATGTTGTGTGCGATTGGAAATTATTAATTACAGAGGCTTGAATCTAATTTCTTCCGCTGCTGCTTACTGACTGTAAGTCAACCTCTTGCTCATTCAGTGGTAACAATCAAAGTGATCTACATCAGAGTATCAAACGCTCATCTAGAAAGGTGTTTTTACTCAGATGAAGAAGAAAAAAATCCTCCTTGTACAGCAGGATTGATTTTAGGCTCTACTTTCTCTTATCATTTGCAAATGACTGTTTGGGCAATAGTTATATAAAAACCTGGAGCACTGTGTGTGTGCCCAGGTTGTTCCAAAGAGGCGGAAATCACAGAAAACGCTGAAGGAGAGGGGGGAGCAAGGAGAGGAAGAGCAAGTCCAACATGGCAGATTGCACAATCCATTGGGAGTTTCTGACAAGCACACACGAGGTAGGCCTCGGCAAACACAAACTGACAGATTCTCACACTGGACACAGACCACATGGACAACAATCTATCTCTGTAACACGGCTGCAGAGACACACAGACACAGACACACACCTCACCCAGGTTTTCTACCCAGCACTGTATTGTAAAGATGTGGACAGAGAAACAGCTAAAACACGTACCTGGCACAGCCAAAGGCCATCAGTCTGTACTTGTTGTTGACAGCCACACAGGTGCCATCATTCACATCTGCTGCCCAGACGCCCTGCAGCTGCTGGACACACACGAAACATTTATGAATTACAGATAACTGAATGTGTGTGATGATGCCAGTTGCAGGTCAGCAAAGCATGTTTTAACTGCGGTTTCCTTTAAACGAATCACTTAAATTTGACTTTAAACGTTGATAAGTCTAAATGAAACTCTACAACTGAGAATTGGACTTCATATTGAGAGTTGACCGCAACAGATTCCAAACACAAATACCACACCTGAAATGAACTCTAGACCTTTTATCTACTCCTTGTAAATGAAATAACAGGGAATTACACACACCTGACCTTGGAACAGCTGAGCAGCCAATTGTCCAATTACCTTTGGTCCCTTAAAAAGAGGGTGGCCACATTTGAATTAGTTGTAGTTCTTACACCGTTCACCTGATTTGGATGTAAATGCCCTCAAATTAAAGCTGAAAGTCTGCACTTAAAGCACATCTTGATTCTTTTTTCTTTTTTCATTTCAACTCCATTGTTGTGGTGTACAGAGCCAAAATAATGAAAAATGTGTCAATGTCCAAATATTTATGGACCTGACTGTATATTGATGCCATAAACTGTGGAACTGATGGCTGTCTGCAATCCTTGTAAAGAAGAATCAATGACATTCATCAGCCTTTCAATAAAATAACTATTATACATTTTTGAATATCTGGGTTTTATTCTTCTGTTGGCCATTCTGTATACTTTGTGTGTTTTAACATCGGCGGTGTGTGTGAGTATTCTTACATCTGCGGTGATGGTGTTGCTGAGGGGTGTGATAAAGCCCAGGCGTCCGTCACTCAGCACCACAGCAAAGCCGTCCAGGGTTACACAATACTCCATACAACGGATATACACTTCTTCCAGGTCTAGAGAGGGACCACCTACACACACACACACACACACACACACACACACACACGTTGTACTCTATGCAACAAAAAGACGGAACTGACGTTAAGGACTACTGTTGTAGACAAAACATCTGTGTCTTTATGACCGGTGTTATTTGAAATAACTCAACTTTAAATAGTTGAACAGTCAAACCATGTATTAAAAATGTATTTCCCAGCATTAGAAAGTGATTGTAAACGTCTGTTTAGACTGTCAACTAGAATAAAGTCTGCTCTCTTCCCCTGTGTTTTGCTGTGTGCATGGGTCTTCTCTAACCTCGAGCAGACTGCAGGTCTAGCGAGAAGGGGATTGTAGTGAGGCAGATGGACTTGCGTCCGTTGCTGCCTAGCCCGTCCCAGTGCAGCACATGGAGATAGCCGTCTGCGGTACAGACCAATAAGTCTTCCTGAAGGGACTGCAGACTGGTGGGAGGAAGAGGAACACAGAAATTAGCATTGAGGCAGTAAGATAAAACAGGCGGGCACGATTTGTCAGAAGAGTGGAAACGAGATAACAAACAGCAGTGTTAGAAAACAGTGGACTAGTCATCATCCAGCTGTGCCCTCTGAATGGGGCCCAAAACCTTTACTGGCCAGCTGTGATGACGCCACATAGCTGCCCATCCCAACTGTCACTGTCTTCTAATACACAAGGGAACAAACAGTGCGTGTGTGTGTGTGTGCGCGCGTGTGTGTATGTATAGCAGGAGACACCCACTCATCTGCACAATCAAGCTGTGCCTTCAAAATGCCAACGTGAGTGCTCTCATTCATATGACTACCCTGTAATCTCTGTCAAGTGCATTGGAGATGTGACAGATGAACACGAGGACATGAAAGATGCAGACAATAAAAACACAAAATAAACAAAAGTACAGACAAAAAGAAAGTCAAGCAGAAAACGTCACTCAGCAAACAAAGATGTCAAGTTGGAGGATGCGGGCAGGATAATAAGGAAGGGGAAAAAATAAACGAAAAAAATAACTGAAATTAGCAAAACCTGAACTACACCATAAACTTCTACAGTAACAATGAACGAGGTAGATTAGTGAAGGAACGAATTCCTCCAATTATCATGTTATGTTGCTGAAGAAGCAATCAATTTCACTAAGCTAAACACCTGGACAGCTCGCCAGACTGTCGCAGCGCTGACACATGGAGACAGACAAGCATTCCCAGGCAATTTAGAGTCATCAATTAACCTAAGCTGCATGTCTTTGGACTGTGGGAGCCAGAGAACCCACGTTGTCACGGGGAGGACATGCAAACCTTCCCAGTCTAGCCCGGGAATCAAACCCTTTTCTCACAACGCCCTCCATCTCTGCAGATTCATGCATTTCTCTCTGTGGGCCTTTGTGTTTTCAAATTACAGTGTGGAGAAGTTTAGCCTCTCACTGAGCCTCAGCCATCTCTCACTGCCAATGTTGCCTTTCCATGAGAGGAAGAAGATTATTGTTAAGGTCTCACTGAGCCAAATGCCCTTCACAGATGCACAAAGAGTGGGTCACTTAACAGCTTTAACTATGGAGGACATTCTTTAAATATCCACTAGTGAGTGTATAAAAAAAAAAATACTGAACAGTGCTCTCTCTTAGTTCACAGATAGCGCTCGCATTAAGATACAGTGAGCAGCATTTATTTTGGTGGTTCCAGTGTGTGTAGGTATTTGTGAAGGTGAGCTGGCGTCTATACGAGGGAGAGGTAGATGTGCAGACACAATAGGAAGAAACACAAAGATAGAGAGAGAGAGAGAGAGAGAGATAAAAGGAGGATAAGACTTCTTTCTACCTGGTTATAGGGGCCTCCAGATCCACAGGCTTCTTCATCTCTAAAGACAAAGCGGGGGCACATTGCTCCTCCTTGTAACCCGGGGTAACCCTCACACGAGGACTTCCTCTGTGCAAACAAACACATACATTAATACACAAATTCATTTTACTAATGTGCGAGGAAAACTGTTGAAATCCCAAAATGCAAATCGGAGCTGAAAAAGAAAACGGAATACGCCCCGACTTGCCTGACCTCTGCTGGTATGCTGTCAAGGAATGTGAAAGACACACACACACACACACACACACACACACACACACACACACACACACACACACACACACACACACACACACACACACACACACACACACACACACACGCACACACACACACACCTGATACACAGCAAACTCACAAAAGGATTTAGAAAAGGAAGAGAGAAAAGCATGCAAACACCCCTATGCACATACTTTTGTTGCTGTTTGAAAAGCCTAACCAGAGGAGTGTGTTGCAGCAGCATATTAATGCATATACTTCTGGCCAGGTAGTGTAATGGTCACTTAATATAAACAATACATTAATTACATATAAAGTCAAGAGCAAACACAACATTACAACATGACCAGGATTTAGTACTTAAGCCCTCTTGTATTTCTCCTGGATTGTTAATCAGCTGCACTGATAGACGGCTGCCGGGTGATGACTACCGAGACGTACTGCAGCGAGCAAACAATCCCGACAGGAAAAAAGCAGCTGGCGCGTGTTCATATAAATCAATTTGGTAATAGTTTATAACAGCAATGACATTTTAATTCATCATTTGCAGTAATAACATGAGCAAGTTAAAATACTGACCAATTCAGACTGAAAACAAAAGACTGTCTGTTGTAAATATGCAATATTATGTTTTTACATTTAGCCTCAAGCAGATCCTGGTAACAAGACTGATAAAACACACTTAATAATAATAATAATAATAATAATAATAATAATAATAATAATAATAATAGTTAAATGGCCCACTCTTTACAGTACAAACTATTTGTTGATGGTGTAGCCTCCCAGCAAGCTACAGCTCGGCCCCCAAGCTCACTTTACATAAGCATGTGTTGTCTATCGATGTGTATGAGGGTTTAAATGTTTGCTGTACTCACTTTGGATAGACCGGTTCATAGAGGGATTTGTCATCCCCTCCGCCTAGCACATCAAACAAGAGGATGTAGCCTTTGGCGCTCTAAAAACAGAGAATTATGAAGAAGAAAAAAACATAAATATAGTTGATCAACCACAAACCACAATTTGATTATCAGACAGAGAGACGTACACTGAGATCACACAAATAACAACTTGTTTCAGACAGAGAAAGTGAGGAGAAACTGTAGAAATGGATAGGGATGCAAATGGGAATTTACAAGTTTGTATAGATTATTATTTACTCAATGGTAGCAAGAGAGAGAAGTAATGAAAAGACCAGAGGGAAGAAAAAGCAAACAAAATATCATCATCAGTCAGTAAGGAGTCTTAAACTGGTATTTATTTAATGCGTTTCTCTTTCCCCTAATAGGGATAATATTTGCAGCACAAGTACTTTCGTGGTTTAGAAAATATTTGCATCGCCTGGAAACAATGGTTGACATTTCCCTGTAATGCACAATCCTGACCAGGCTGGTCAGGATTGTGCATTACAGGGAAATGATGCTCACAAACAAATTTGTCAGCATTTCAAAAACAGTTGAAATGCACACTGCAGGCTCCATTCTGTAAAGGCGCTCACAATATCTGTGATGTAAAAATAGTAGTTACTCGTTTGTGCGTACAACTTTGCAACCGTGCTTTTTCCACACACGACACACGACACACGCACACACACACACACACACACACACACGGCTGAAATTGTGTCTGTAGACTGAAACATGACACGAAACCTGATCTTAACCACTGTCAGCAGTGATGTGAATGCTTTACAATGTCTGCATATATAATGACTTCGGTTCTAGGTGGCTCTGCAGCATTACCAGAGTGAGATCAATGCGCAAACCACTATTCTACTAGTTCCAGTGTGCTTCTCTGAACGGTGATGTTTTGCTCATAGTTGGTGGAAGCACACTGAAGTAACCCTTGCCTTTTCTAGTGTGGTGACAATGTTGTTAGTAGCAAGCCAAAATATCACCAAAGCAATAAGACAACCCAAACAGGAGGGAGAGAGAGACAGAGAGAAGCCAGCAACAACATGAACCTTGACTAGAAAAGAGCAGCCAGAGAGGAAAGAGCCCAACAGAGGCACATCCACAACCCTGGAGCTCCACAAAGCTGCAGATGAGCAACAAAAGGCAAAAACTGCATATCTTAATGTGAAAAGAAACACTGTGTCTCTACAAACAGGTTCAGCATTTCATTGTCATTTTGTGGGCTGATAATATTAAATCACGAGAACAAAGTTAACTGTGATTGTGGTCATTTCCAAAAATGATGTAAAAGTTGTGGCACAATATTAAGATGGCAAGATAGTTCACATCATAACTCTGAAGTACTGTCAAAGTCTAAAATCCCAGAAGCCCCCCCCAATACATTCACAAAATCAGACAAGGCTTCTTTCCTAGAGGAGGAACTCATAAAGGAAATGTGAGGGAGGAACTATTTATCAACCTAGGACAAACCTCAGCCTCACCTCAGCCCACTCTAAACATCTCATCCCTTTCAGAAAGCGTTCACACAGCCATTCATCTTTTCATGGGACTATGATCATGTTTACTATGACTCATCTCGTCAGATACCTGAAAAAACATGGATGAAAGGGATGGGAGGTATAGAGAGGGTCACATTGAGGCACGCCCCATGTCTCCAGGACTCTTGGTACGTTCACACATGCAGGGATAATGATACAGGAAGAGGAAGGACGCCCGTTCTTTGTCTGCTAAAGCTCAATAAACAAGCAGGCACAACGATTTGAAAGGGAAAATGCACCCGGTGGCTGAATGTTTGGAAGAAGTTGAAATAGTTTTCTCTCTCTGACTCCTGACTAATGGGAGCGGCAACAAAAAGCTGCAGCTCCTGAACCAGTCGTTGCTACTCAAGAGCCTTTCTGAGCCTGCAAAATAGGATCTACAAATGAGTGATGGCAGGACCAGCTCAGTTTTCACTGCAGATACAGGACCACAAGACCAATCAGACTTACCCTTCTACGAAACATATATATATATATATATATATATATATATACACATACATATATATATATATATATATATACATATATATATATATATATATATACATATATATATATATATATACATACATATATATATATATATACATATATACATATATATATATATATATATATATATATACACATATATATATATATATATATATATATATATAAAAAACATATGTACACGTGGCCTACTCTAATCTTCATCCAGGCAACAATTGGAGCTGAATATCAAAACCATGGTGCCCTAATCTTTTTTTAAATTAAATTATTAAACCTGGTTTCGTTAATGAGGGAATTAAGTAAAGTAGTAGATGTCCTGCTTAAAAGACGTTTCTCTTAATAACTTGATGTCTTGTCAGCACGCATACTCAACAATCGGTACATGAGAGGCACATAATAGATGCCGCTGTAATTACAGGACTCAAGACGGGGCTTTAGCTCTTGTCACGTAACACTTCCTCTTCTTCCGTTGGCACTTCTACGATATTCAAACTAACTGTTACTACTTGATGCTGCATTTGAAAGAAGCAGACATCAAAAGGATTGACTTAATGCTGCTGTAAAAACGCAAGCAAATAGAAACGGAGAAGAAAGTCTCTAGTTCAGGCTCGCAAGTAGGATGAAAGGCATGCAAGTCAGCAGAAAACTGTACACCATGTAATAGATTACTGGGGCCTCTTTTCTGCATGTTTAAACAAGCTCCAAAGGGTCACCCACCCACCCACTTTAAAAAAAACACTCAAACAATAGGTGCCGGTGGCTGTCATTGAAAAACACATTGAATAGAAACATGTGCAAATTCCCCTAACTGAACATAACTCGGATGAGTTTTGCTGTAAAACAGTTTGCAATGACAGAGGCTGATGTGTACATCTGTAATTGCAGTACGCTATGAGGCATTCCTGACTGAAGCATGAGAATACATCTGACCAATTACTTTACCAAGTGTATCAGTAGTATTCCTTAGAGTTGACAAAGTCATTACTTTCCAGTCCTGCTGTGTCTTCGACACAGGGAAGAAACTATGTGCAATAGATGAGTATATCCAAAGTAAACTTTTCAATTAAATTCTAGGACAGGAAAAACACAACATAGAATAGTACTAATACATACATATAAACCTGAAGATAAAACAGTACTGTCCCGTTCCAACAAGATCCAATTTAGCAGCGAGGAGGGACACAATAAAAAGAAGAACGTATTCTCGTATAGCCACAACACAAAGAAAAGCCTTCACATATCCAGAGTTGAAACACCTCTCTGATGCAGTCTCAGCAAAATTATGTGTATTGCCTCCACATCTTGAATGTGTGTGTTTGTGTTAGAGATAAGATCGGAACCTGGAGTCTGCTCTTTTTATTTTTGGAAAAACATTCTTTCTCCCTGTTGACCCCAAGTTAAAGTATCATTAAAATATTTGTATACTTAGTTCATTATTCGATTTTAGTTTGCTTATATGTACATAGGTAATAATATGTACTTGTATGCACGTGGAACTACGTCTCTGTCATACCATTTTTTTGTCAAAAAGACTTTCCCAAGTACTGCTGTGTGAGAGTCTAAAGACAGAGAGGGAACATTTGGGCCTCGGACGGATCCCGAAACACACAAGAAGAGCTAAATGCTACGAAGTATTTCCCTTGTTTGAAGATCCTTTCTTGACTCCTGCCACACAAACAACGTCTGTCCCTCTCGCTCTGTCGATTGCTTTAGCCGTTACTCTTGCACTCTTTACACACAAGCTACACACTCGGCTAAAGATAGTCCAGGTCATGGTTTACGAGGGTGATTACGTTAGCCTCAAGGTCTGCAGGGTGTGTGGGCAGAGAAACATCTGGGAAACAGCTGGTTGCTGAAGCGAGAACTACTGCCTGCCTGGGCACGGCTGGTCTTTATTGTTCTGCAGTCGCTGACTTCTGAGTCCGCTCACCCTGTAATTAAAACTACAATGCTAATGAGGGTGAGAAAAGGTATGGCTTCTTTGAGATAACCGGAAAATGTTGCAGCTCGTGAAGACATCACATAGCTTAAACTGTAAGACGTGCGTGTCATCGTAACCTTCTGTGCGGAAAAACACAACATCTTAACTTGCCACAGCATTTATGGAGTAAAAGCCATTCTGCTCCCTTTCTACAGTTCTTTGTAAACAAACTGCAAACATGGCAAGGGAAAGCTTGGTCTGCAGCAATACATTTGATGTTTTAGCACTATATTTTGGGTGTTTTGCCTTAGTTAGATAGGACCGATTGAGACTGGACAGGAGGAGAGGGGATGAGATGCAGCATAGGGCCGCAGGTCGGACTCAAACCCTAGCTCTTCAAGGTGAGCCACCCGGGAACATTACATTACAGACTTACAGATGACTTGTTTGCCAAGATGCAACACAAACGGGGGTAGTAAAAGCAGTTTCTAGTCAACAGATCTCACTATGACTCTTCTCACTTCCACCGAGTGCTGTGAGACTGTAAACTTTTAAGGAACAGATGTGAGTGTCTGCATTGAGTTCAAACTCGTGACCGACACATTTCCTGTGTGAAAAAAAGACTGAACCTGAAAGTAAAACCATTACACAAAACAAAAACATCGTCTCAAAGGCCATTTGAGATTTGATTAAATTAATGGATTAAAGTCGAGTTATCGTCGAGGACAAAAGGAGAATGAGAGTATGAAAGCTTAATTACCATTAGAGCTGCAGCTCACATTGGGCTGCAGCATTGTTGGCATTAAAGAGGTGTGTGGTGTGAAAGAGGTTGCTCCAGTTAACACATTTTTCCCCACAAGAATTAAACGTTTGAACATACTTCTCTCTCTTTTTCCCCACAAAATGTATAAAGTCAGTCCTCCCTACATTGATATTTAATACTCATGATTCAGAATTGAACTCTGTGTTTGTGGAGCCCAGGAAGTGTGTGAACAAGTGTGCCCTGTTATTTTTAACTCCTCCACCTGCTCCCTGTTGTGTTTGTCCGGGTGGGCCCGGGACAGTCTGACTTAATGCTTTCACAGACACATTCACAGCATTCATTCATGTGTACTTTTGCTTCAGTAGAGGTGGGGATTAAAAGGAAGGACTGAGGAAGAGGGGGGCAGACGGACAACGAGAGAGGTCACTGTGCTATTATTTTGCAATACGTTCATGTTGAAAATATGCCGCTATTTTAAGCCAATCTGCCGTTTCTTTTTGACACAGTGACAGTTAAAGCATTTACATGACACCACTAGAAAACGTCTCCAACGGTGCTAATAAATAGGGCTCTATCTGAACCCTTGAGGTCATTGCTGACCAGGGTACCACTATTTATTTATTTTTTATATAAAGACATTTCTGCTTAAAATACTCAAAAACATTAAATTTGACAACAATCCACTGTGTCTGTGTGTTGTAGCTCCTTTAACACCTGATATATCATGTTCAGCAGAATGGCTTCAAGGACAAGCGGTGGTGTTTTGGGAGAAACTTTTATCGCTCTCTGCCACACTGCTTTC
Source organism: Myoxocephalus aenaeus (assembly GCA_038501785.1). NCBI lineage: Eukaryota > Metazoa > Chordata > Actinopteri > Perciformes > Cottidae > Myoxocephalus > Myoxocephalus aenaeus. The sequence goes on along the minus strand of JBAMJR010000001.1, from coordinate 800,645 downwards.
TAAACAGCCTTGCAGTCCTTGACAGTATTTCCTGGCAGTGTTTACAAAAAGACGTAGTATTAGCTGGACTAAGGCATTTTATCAAATACATAATTAAAACGGAACTTCTTGGATGCAGGTCAGCAAAAATGTATTTACATCTGTCTTTATAATAACTTAAATACATTTGTTTGCATAAAGCAACCATATGCTGAATGTCCAAGTGCATACATGAGAAACTCTGATCCAGCGCATTCCAAGTATTAAAATAATATAAATAGAAATTGTGAAATGACTAAACCACAAAGCATAAGCATTTGTACAGGATATATCCTGGTTCTGCAATATGTGTAAAACGGTAATACAATATCCCGCATGACTTGAGGCGGATTATCCCACTAATTAGATTTAGTGATGAAAAAGTTAGTTATCTTATTAAATCATATACCGATTTCTATTTTCAATTACATTACCTGGATTATATTAATTGGGCAGGTTTTACACAAATGTATCTTGGCGGTTGTCCCGTGTGTTGCTGATCACATGACCTTTGGAAGCCGGTTGAGTCATCTACTGACTTGGGCTTGGGTGAGATTATTTAACAAGACACTTTCAAACTGTTTTCCCAATTTGGAAGAGGTGGAGTGCGGTGCTTTTTTCTTTTCATCCAGACAGTAACGCTGGAGTGTTACATGAATGCTGAGCTGAAACTAGATTATTATCATTATGAAAAACATTAGTTCAGTCAAACAAAGACAAGCTGCACCGGTCATCTTAATTAGTGCTTCTTTCACACACACTTATCCTTGTAAGTGTTCTGTTAACTTACATGAACATCCATCAATAAACAATCTGACTCTGCTTCCACTGCTCAGCTTCTTTGTGTGCTTGAAGTTGTTTGACACAGCAGATGCAGCATCCATCTGTTCCTTCTGAGCTCACAGTATGTATTAAGACATTAGTTCAACACAGACGGGGATCCTTATCAAGGATTACACTTGATAAGAACAATTTATATTCAATCCTGAAAATAAATAAGAGCAGCTAAATAAAGCCAGCCATGATGTTCTCTGCTGCTTTCAGGGACACTCTGCTCCCTGAGGGTGTTAAAATGTGCCGTCTCTCTCTGATCAAGGCCACTCTCGGTGACACATTATGTGCAAATTATACTGTGCTCTCAACCTCGGGGGAACCTGTGTTGTAAATTGTGGGAACAAAAAGGCCAGTGCAGCGTTCAAAATGTTGGATAGCGATGCTTTTGGCTTTAAAGCCATGTGTAATGTTTCTTTTACAGCAGGCATACGTAAATATAATAACAAACAACACTATCAAAAGGTTAATGTTATAGATTTTCATAAGTGATGGTCAGGGAATTGAACTGCAAACGATTTGATGATCCAACTGGAAGCTTGACAGTGGAGGAAAGGTCTGAGTAAACTAACATCAGTGAGCTTGTGTGGGCTTACGTAAAGAAACATGGAGGAGAGAACATTTCATCTCCATGGAAATGAGCATGAATATTACAAAAAAAATTACATCTTTAAGCTTTGTGGGCTGGTAATTTGCATATTTTTTGGGTTGTGGGTCCTTCGAGAGAGTTTACACAATACAGGACTGTAATGACAGGAAGGAAGATGCGGGGGAGATATTTCATAATTACTTTAAACTGGGAAAAAGAAAAAAAAAGAGGCTGACAGACTGTGCATTCTCCCCTCATCAGGTTCAGCATTCAGGTAAATTTGTATTGATCTGCAAAAAACACAAATGAGGCCCTGTTCATCTCCCAAAAGAGCTGAGGCAGTTAGATCCTTTCAGGCTGCTATAATCCTTTTCCCAATATAGAGCTTGCCCTCAAGCCTGACCCGTTAAGAATGAGGTCAGGGTTCAAGGGGCAAGGGGACTGATGCTCACCTTATTATTATCCAACGTATATACCAAAAGAGGATCGACAGTGACGTTAATACATCTAAGTTGATATGTGCAAGCATTTGATTGGCTTGATTGACTAACAGTGACAGTCAAATATAAAGTACAGTGATCAGCACAGGACGTAGTATGACAAGACCTTAAATAGGAAGTAATGTAACTGAAGGAAAGTAAAGTAACTGAAGGATTCAAATATTATCTCAAAATCTTATTGGTCAGTTTGTCCAGGGACCTTTATTACTGCCATCTTGGCAGTATGTTCAGCTTACTCCAGGTTCAGTTAATCTTGACACAGTTCTGTATAAAGGTATTTTTGGTTTTCTCATGCCTGACCATTGTTGAACCTAACTGATAGTAACTTCAACAGTCACAAGTACACCTTCAAATACTGCAGTATTGCCTAAAGCGCCACAGAGCATACATGTAAGTGGCCACTCTACTGCATTAAGCCTGGAGCTACATGCGGACTTCTGCAAGATGCTCACCTGAAGTGATGTCAAAGCATGTCTAGCTTCAGAAATCATACATACATTCCCTCTTTTATGCACTTCAAACCAGCAGTAAAGCAACGGTTCCCAACAGTTTCCCAAAAAAGGAAATCTGACTACTTGCTAAATTCATAAATGATGATGATTGAGGGAAAACATGGAGCAAAATGATTGAAACACTCCTGGTTGATCTCTCAATGACATTACTGAAGAACCAAGACACACAGCATGTGCCAAGAAATGATGCTTGAACCAGATGTCGAGTGTTCCTATGGTTTAAGAATAGTCAGATCAAGTGGCCAACATGTACGCCATAAACTTAAGTTTCTTTGTAAACCTAATAAATCTAACTTTACACACTGATGCCACTCCGTTGCTCACTGCATTGGAAGACTGTGTGATTGAAAGTGAAGTTTCAACTTGAAGTGGAGAGCTCAGGGAGCGCGTTTCAGGTCCGCCCTCATTGCCACAGCAATACCTTCCTTGTATCTGGAGCTCAGCATAACAGCAAAAATAGGACAAAGTCTGACTGCCGTTTTGGAGAAGTGGAGCCACACTTTCATTTTTCTCTTTCAAGCATTCGTTATGGTCTTTCGACTGTGATGCACTGCAGTAACAAGGAAGCTGCTTCTGTGGTTTTCTATAACAAATGGTTCCTGATAAAAAATCCATTTATCCTCTGGGATTGATTACTGAAGCATCCTCTACACACTGACTGAAACTCCACATGCAATAAACCAAAGTGGTAACAAAGTGATAAGTGACAGAAAGTAGAAAGAAAAGCAGAAAGAGATGACACAGGGAGAAAGAGATCAACAGGTGATTACATTGATATATACTATTGTCATAGTGTTGTTGACTTCAAATGACTCATCCATGATACAATGTTGAACTTCTATTGATTTGTGAGATGTGAGGATAGTGTTTTCCAGTGTGTCAGCACTTCGTGTTGAGTGAACAATGATACAATAATGTCACTCATTTTGAATCCTTCACCATTTTGGCGTAAGTATACAAGTTATTAATGTGCTTTAGTTCTTTGTTCTAAGAGGACATGATATAAGACATTGGGGGCAAAGGGGGGCAATCAAACCGACAATATGAGATGATATGGTGGAGTGCTGTACTTACCGCCACAGCGATCATGGAGTCGTCTGGTTTCCATTCTGCCTTCTGGTAGAAGCCAAACTGGGCAGCCGCCTTTGCAGACTCAATATAGCTGACTATCAAAACACTGGGCTGTGGGTGGGGAATAGGGATATGGTAAAGAAAATAAGCACTTTAGACTGACTGAACCTCACAGACATCCGACTGCCACATATGATAACCAAAAACCATCAACAGAATACGTACCGTTACCGACAGAAATCTGTTTTAAGATTGATGTAATTATTTTAGCTTCTAAAATGTGATGAATGTGTACTTGTTTTAACACAACAGTAAACAGACTATCTGGGTTTTCAGCTGTTGGTTTACATTAGCTTGAGTTCAAGGAAATTATAATGGGCATTTTTCAGCTTTCTTTAGGCTCTGACTTAACTGTAATTTGAACTAAAACCAAAATTACATCTAAAATCAATTGTTATTGGACTGACAACAAGTCGTGTAATACTAAATTCTAATAATGAGACTGCTGGAGCAATCTCAAAGTAACTTAATAGAAACTCTAGACACAGCAACACACCACAGTTGATGAAAATAAATAAAATAGACCCGTAACACGCCTCCACTCATGAATCACTTCGCCAGATATTTGTCTGGATCACAATACAATCATCACCACCAGTTGACCTCTAATATAACACCACAAACAATGAGCATGGTATGTTCATCTGCAGTCAAAAAAGAACCTTTGACTGACTTATGATTTATAAACGCATAACTTCAACCAAAAACTGTCAGCAGGTGTTAAAACAGCTGTTAAAGAGGAGAGTCAGCTTCAGAAGACCAGAAACCTGAACATCTGGCAAAGCCTTATTCTTGAATCGTTGGCATTATTCAACAACAAGTGGAAATCCCCTGCAGATTATTCATCACGCATTCATGTTATAAACTTGTATAGTTTTACTTAATGCAATTCTAAAAAGCACAGACTGTTTCGAACTATAACAGTCTTTGAGATCGCAGGTAAACCCGGACATTACACCCACTGAATGGCTCATGTCAGGTAACATAAGCAGGGAAAGATCTCGTGTAATTCCAGCTGAGCAACATTAGACCTCGAACTCAGTCACTGTAACGAGAGAGCAAGTTTTAAGTATTTCAGGCCGATAGTGTGCCTCTCGTCACATGAAATCTTAACAATGCCAATGACACCTGCAATGGTGACACTTGCCCTGTCGGAAAAAGAGAGAGAAATCTCTCTCCTCATTTTTAAATTGCAATAACATCAGATAACAATCACTACAAACTCACTAGGTGTTCGGTAAGTTAAAAGGGAAGATCATTCTTGAGGTAGCCTGTAGGATTACATTTGGGAACGAACATAGGAAAAACATTTTGCATCCCAATCAAAGTAACAGTGCACTGGATATTAAATGAAACGTTGGCAATGAGGTTAAAATTATGATTTTGACCATTAATTTGAGGTTTTGATCTATATCTGATAAACTCTGTAGAATGTTCAATGATTACAAAACCAGTCAACTGTTTCTCTGCGCACAAAAAGTTCAAATAAAATGTGTCCAAGCATCTTCGATCGTTGCCCTGTCCCTAAATATTATTCACAATGCCTCCATTGTGTCAGCCCTTTCCTCCACAAATTGTATTTGTATCATTTCTATAATTAGTTATTTATAATTCAAACCATACTTGCTGACAGTTATTGGATCAGTCACTGCAACAAAGTACATCAAACTTAATCTGCATTTAATGTAAAGGAAAAAACTAAATCAGGAGAATAATCTTGCTTATGAATGTTCATGTTAACTCATTCATCAATAACTTTGGTTATTGAACTTTTCCATTTATTGTTCAGGTTTATAGAAGTCCCTCATTGCATCATCTAAACCCTGCAGGCAGGTGTGTTGCCAACTAAAATACACACCGACCTGTGCCAACCATTACAAATAAACAATCTGTATATTATTTCAACTGACCTAAAACTGAAATGGTTTGAAAAGGTAGCAGTGGATCAAACTCATGTATTTATGCTGCATTGCCTTTTTCCCTGTGCTTGACCACTTTCACATGCAGTCAGTTGGTGTAACTAATGAAATCCTAGGGGAGCGTAAATAATTACACTCACAACTATGTCCAACCGTACATGCACATACACATACACACACACAAAATGCTGCTAATTTTCACCGGCACCCAGAGCAAACTATGGTGCTACTATTGCATAACAATGATCTATTCCTAGACATCCTGAGCTCCCACACAGCTGCGACAGAACAGAACGACTACAAGGCTAATATACTGTGCTACACGGATTAAGTGATAGCGCCTGACTGAACTAGTTGCGCCCAGGCTGCACTGGCCGAGGATATATGGGATTAAAGAAAAACGACAACATGATGGCTGAGAACAACAGGGACAAGAAACCTGAGAGGAAATGGCATATTTATATCACTGTCATTCACTAAATAACCTGAGCATGGAAATTAAATGAAAAAATTTAGAATGATTTAAAAAAGTAGAAGAAAATTTTTTTTATAATCATTTCCACTATTTCACTAAGCTACGACAGTAACTGATTTCACATAACTGTCACACAGTTCGGATCAGTGGAGGACAATATTGATATCAGGATGACAATAACCCATTGCTCACACTATATCCAATTTAATATTGTATTGATATAAAGGTCAAGCTTGTCATATGTGCGTTTGCTCCACAACACCCTTATGTGAAGAGGTGGGCTAGATAGTTGCTGAAATGGCATAATGCATCGAATAGATGTGAAAGGTGCATGTCAATCTCTAATCAACATTCCTTACACTGCCCTTTTCCTGAACTTCTCATTGATACTCACGAATAGGCAAAGTTATTCAGAAAGAGGGGAAGGAAAACATGGTCCCATCCTGTGTGGGCCTCAGGAAGTAAACAGTGACCCTGATCCATTGTTGCTACACCTCAATAATATACAAGCTGCGTAAAACACAAAACACTGTAAGCAGTGGGCTCAACTCTATGTTTTCACATCAAATAGCCCCTCTCCATATCAGAATGGCAGAATCTGATGTATTCATATAACTGAGGGCAGGAGTGGGAAGTGGGTTCACAGCACAGACCTATACTTGGAATTTCATCCGACTTTGCTACTGTTAGATACTGGTGCTGGAAACAGTGCTGAGTGGGAAATCACCACACATTTAATGAGCCATTCAGCATTTCCATAATCATTTTAAGTGGATTACTTGTCACAAGTTCCCTGTTAACCCTGTTGTTGAAGTTAAAATATCTTATTAATAAATGGATACAATGGTGAACAAAAGATATCATCTGTTTTAGCTGCCACTGTCAGTGTCAGTTGACAGTCTACAGTCTACAGTCTTTGGACCCACTACAAAAAGTCAAAATCACTTTCTGAGTGTTTGTAGTCACTATCTTTTTTTAAATGTTATGTCAACTCAATGATTTGTTCAATCATTACTTTCTGCCCTATGACCTTCCAGAATACACCAGACTTTTCTTCGAAATATTCATTATTTGTATTTCTCTCTCTCCCTCTCTGTTGAAATAGATACAGAGCAATCATGTCTTTTACAGACCACTGACTGACAGTATTGCTATTGATTTCTGTGGTTTTTCCTCCCAAGTCAGCACAGATGAGAGGTGTATGAACTTACCCCACACCTGACAACACAGATCTCTAGGCTCTAGGTTCTAGATCAGTAACTTTTGGACAAATATTGGAATCAATTCCACCAGCTATTTTGGACAGAAGTGCTTAAAATGGTATACGATTTATTAAAAGAACCATTACAGCACAAGACCTTTTTTGCTTAAGTCATGATTTAAGACCACACTGACAAAGGCCTTGGCTGAAGAGTACCTGTAGCTAGATAGTACCTGTAAATAGATATCTTCTTGTTGAAGAGACGGTCATAGTAAGAGAGAGCAAGTCCACATTGGCCTTCAGATGGAGGCCATTTAGAGAAAATATAACTCATCCATACATTGCTGTCCTTGTTTTCAGGTCAGTACACAATTTTGCCTCTATATTATCAAATATGTGCTGACTGACACGATTGTTAACGTAATAATTTAACTCTGGCAGCATAACATATGTCTTGCTGCCCGACAGAACATACCACAACATGCGTTCAGTCAATATGTGTTTTCAACCAAATTGGAGATAATAGCTTAAACTTTGTCCTGTTCTTCTGAGGCAGGGTGATTACACAAATTGTCACCAACAGTACTCAATGTACCTGAGAGACTCCAGTTTACACTTCCCCTGTACCTGAGAAGCATTCATCAGGTGACCTTCAGTTCCTACTCGCGAGAGGATGAACCATCACCAAGCCTTTGTCATGAATGAGGGAGTAAATGGGAGGGACGACGCGCGTTAATCCTATTAACATACAACTATGCCTTTGCGGAAGACACACGTATACGGATATAATGTTAGTCTCATCAAACTCGTACGATGTGTATCATTATCACTTCTCATCTGTGGAATTTAAAAAGGCGTGTGGGTGGCTAATGGCACCAATGCTATTCTCCGTGTGCATTTACTCTCCGATATATACAATACATTAAAAGGGCAGACAGACAGATTGACAAGCAGTAGTGACATTTAACTGATGGTGGTTGTATCTGAAGTAATCGTAAATGCGGTACAGCATACAAGTTCAAATGAATGTTTTTTTGTTGGGACAGCTGGGCTCCTTATCGGTGCTGATTCTAAGTCACAGCTGGTTGACTACACTTACCCGACTAAACCAGATGCTGAGCTGCGTCTCTGACAGCACGGCGAAGTAAAACCTCTGGGAGCTGGGTTGGATGTGGAAGGGCTCCTCTTCGCTCCTCAGCGGACAAAGCAGCCGCCGGGGCCAGCCGGTGAGAAAATACATGACGGCAAAAAACTCACTTCGCCTTGGCGCAACAAGCAGTGTCGCAATGCCAGATCGTCGGTGCACCGTATTCCTCCCGAAAGTGTGTTTAATCCAAACGAGTCATGTGCGTCGCTTCTGTACAAATAAAAACTTTACGTATGCACATGTAGTCCGGTGTTCAATCCATGAATGTCTTGCAGAGTTCCCAGCAGCCGATGGAGCAACACAGCTAGCTAGGTTAGCCCTGCGCTAGCCTTCGCTTTCCAAGTTGAAGCTAATGAGCTATCCAAAGCAACGGCAGTCTAACCGAACACAAAAAGCAACCAGGCCCACGGCGACGGCGCACAGCTCCGAACAGCTTACTGCTGCTGACAAATGGGTCGCTTAACTTTCGCTCCCGCTGCTGTGTCAATTCTCACGTTGTCGGAACCAGCGGTGTTTAGTAACGGTAAAGCGTCCAGCTTTCACTCCTCTGTTTCTCACCGTCGCCATCTTTACAAGAGTCGGTGGGACTCTACGCTGATTGGCCAGGACGGAGACGTTAGCATGGTGTTGACACCTGACGTCAGCACTCCGTTAAGTGAAACCGTAGAAGTGGACGTAGTCATCGTGACGTCAGCTATTGATTTGTGGACTGCCGATGAAGCCTCGAGTTCGGCGATTTCGCCGTCGCCATCTTGGAATTCGGCTTCGCCATGTTGTTTTTTTCGAAACCAATAAACATATACGTATACGGCTCTGGTAGCGGCAGCGACCTGTCAATCACTGTAAGCCCGCCTACTGCATACTCCGCTTTATGGTGTATTGTACTCTTAGAGGGACCATACTTTACTAAATTAACTTTATGCTGTATTGAAGAAGACTTGAAACTAGCGATTGAGACCATAAACTCAAATGTACAATGTGTACTGAGGGGATTAATCAAGTCGGACTTATTTTTGTACCGGAGGAGTCGCCTCCTGCTGGTCAGTAGAGATAATGCACGTTTTAAGACACTTCAATCGGCAGAACCGGAGGTCGAAAAAACGAAAATACAGAAATACCACGGAAAGTTGCCAAATAAGTACAATATTGGTCTCCAAAATGTATTGGAGTAGCGTGAAATGGAATACGTCAATCAAGTAAAATATAAGTAAACTACTTAGTTTCTTTCCATCCCTTAATATTTTTTACTACAGGAAATTAATGTAACGTGCTCACAGATAAACAAGAGAAAATAATATGCCGAACAAACAGCTGATCTGTAGTTTTAAAGACAAGAAGTATTATAAATGATCATCTGACATGACATTAAATGTCATGTCAGATGATTCTTTTACTGTTTTCTGTCAATAAAAGAACCTTTAGGAGTCTTTGTTTATGAGATAAATACAGACAGTGAGGCCTCAGGGCTGAGGCTGAGAGCCCTGCTGCAGATCACAAGAACGCCATCTACTGACAGAGAAGGAAACTACAATTTATCAAGGTCCGTGTATCGAATCGTTTGTTTTATAGTTTAGTCAAAATAACGAAAATACAGAAACACCATGTTTTTTTTTGTTTTCGGTTTGGAACCAAAAACGAAAATACGAGAGAACCGAACTCAATTAACGAGACGATTTGTTTTTTGCAAGTACTTCTTTTGACTTTTCTTTTGAAGACAGACGCAAAGCGAGTCAGGTGACCCGGAAGTACGAGTCTGTCAAAATAAAAGCCAAGACAATAGAAGGATTGTAGGCAAGTAATATAATTTAATCAAAGTCATTTTTGTCTGCAGAGTTGTTGCTGTTAGCACTCACTTTTTCCACCGCATTGGGCTGTTTCTTGAGTGAACGCAGGTGTTTACCCTTCCTACCAGCCGATGGCAGTATACGTGTATCTCAAAACATTTAGTTATATTTACCTGTGTCTTTGATCTAGGTTATTGATACGGACGTATTTAATAATGTTTATGTTCTCTGATATGTAATGTTTATGGTTAATTTACAACCTAGTTATTACATCATGTATTTACTTGTTATAGTTGTGTCAAATCAAGAAGTAAATAAAATATTTTTGCGAAAACAAATCTATATTATATGTCATAATGGGTCATTATATATATATATATATATATATATATATATATATATATATATATATATATATATATATATATATATATATATATATATATGTTGTTGTTGTTGTTGTTGTTTAAAGTGTATATTTGTTTATAAAAGGTTTTCGGGGAAATTGCTAACTATGGGGGATTCATGTTGCCTACATTGTAAGTAACTTACATTGTAAGTACATTGAATTGACGGTACTTGGTATTGTTTTGAAGATCAGAAACGGGATAATAATATGGTATTACACATTTCTGAGCAACAGGTGGCGGTAATGGGTAATACACGTTGTTAGACGACAAGAAGAAGTAGCGGAGGAGGAAGAAGAAAAACGGAAACAGAAAAAAAGAAGAAGTTGAACAAGCTAGCTCACTGAATAATACAGTATTTTCAATGTATTCCTTGTTTCTGGACTTATTAAGCGGTTTCAACATATAGTAACGTTAGTTAGAATACCCATACTTCGACAGGTAGGTGGCGGTATAATACGTAGAGTTGTTTGCTAACTGCCTCGGGAGGGAAGAAGAAGAAACTAAAAAAGAAGCATGGCTGCTGACATGAGATTACCAACTATTCAAAAAGCAGTGTCGTTGTCGGTTTCTGCTTTCGACCGAAAAGATCTGGTTGTCCCCGGCGATGTTATCACTTCAGACACCGGCTTCATGAGGTAGGCATTATGTTGGTGCACCGGTGGTGTGATTGCCTGCTGTGTCTCGAGGCCACACCATTTTGTCAATGAAGCTTGATGATCTTGGGATCACTTTGGGAAATGTACCATGAATTAGATTTGTTATGATCATTATCAGCAGGAAGATGGTTGATTGAACATCATCATCATCATCATCACACGGTGGTGCAGTGGTTTAACATTCCTGGCAAATAAACGGTTTCTGATTCTGATCATCATCATTATGCAGGTTGCACTAGCTTTAACGTAAAGTTACCTCCCTTACACGGTTTAGCTGATTACAAAAGCTGGAAGTTTCTGACCATAATGATAATGGTGTAGCTGTTTCCCAATTTATGAAATTGTGTGTCATCAACAGTGATAAGTGTAAATCCTCCCACCTTTTAAGACTTCCATACAATGCAAGAACAAAATAATAACTTAATCTTATAAAATTATGTCTGTGATTACTTTGCGGTGTTCAGCCAGCGTTTGCTTTGGCACATTCCTGTTCAGCTCATCATTGGTATATGCCATTTATCCCCAGGGGTCATGGTACCTATGTTGATGATGACAAGCTGACGGCTTCAGTTGCTGGAGAGGTGCAGAGAGTAGACAAGCTGATCTGTGTCAGACCACTTAAGACCAGGTAAGTGATTACTCTTAAACATGTATAGTCAGAAAGTTTAGTGTGCCTAGTTGTACTGAAATGACACATGCAAGTTTCATGTATTCATGATAAGTTAAGTCATTATAATTACATAATTAAAAGTGTTATGTTATTGAATTGCAGGTTCAACGGTGAGGTTGGAGATGTGGTGGTTGGCAGAATCACAGAGGTAAAGCACTGCTGCTACATCTCTTTATTACATTTTAAATGTATCCTAAAAATATCAGCTGTTGTCATTTTTGCTAGTAAGACATTTTTATCAATATGGGTGTTTTTTTTTGTGACATGTATAGGTACAACAGAAAAGGTGGAAGGTGGAGACCAACTCCCGGCTGGACTCGGTCCTCTTGTTGTCCTCTGTCAATCTGCCTGGAGGAGAGCTGGTGAGAGGCTAGAAAACGTGATTCACTGGAAGAAGTGTTCTGTGTATTACACTGTTGGCTGCTCTAGCATTATAATAAAGGACAGGAAAATGGGTTTGGGCAGGGAAGTTTTATTGCTTAAAATCTTTATTTAATTTTCTCTTTCAGAGGAGACGATCAGCAGAAGATGAGCTCACCATGAGAGAATACCTTCAGGAGGGCGATCTCATCAGTGTAACTCATAGTTTATTATAATGTTTCATTGGCTTCTCCATGTCATTATTTTCCCTCATAATGTTGTTGTTGTTGCTCTTTTCCTGTGCTTTTAGGCTGAGGTGCAGTCTGTCTTCTCAGATGGAGCCCTATCCATGCACACCCGTAGTTTAAAGTATGGAAAAGTAAGTAAAGCGAGTGTACACAATGACAAGTGCCAAATACAGCTGTGATGATACTACCAAATAATGGTTCAGTTTGCTCTGACTCACTGTTTGTGTCTCAAATGAACAAATCAGAATGTAAACATAGGGCCAGAATACACTTGTGGGTGGACAGTGATATTGCAAACCTTGGAATTCCCAAAATTTAGTGATCTTCTACTTTTCATTGCTGGTCCACTTGTACTCTGGTAAGATGCAACAATAAAAGTCAATAGACAGAACAAATGTACAGTATATGCTCAAATGAATACAAGCATTTGTCTTCTTACCTAATTTGACCTAATATCCTGTTTCGACCATCAGTTGGGTCAAGGAGTGCTGGTACAGCTTTCTCCTTCTCTGATCAAGAGGCAGAAAACCCATTTCCACAACCTGCCTTGTGGTGCATCCATGATCCTCGGAAATAACGGCTTTGTGTGGTTGTATCCCACACCTGAACAACAGGAGGAGGAGGCTGGGGGCTTTTATACCAGCCTGGAGGTGGGAACAGAACACTTTCATAGGTTCACTAGTCAATATATTGATGAATATACACATGGATTTAAATTAAAAAGTTAACGGCTAACCTGATCTTGTTTAGGTCTCTCCTACTTTTTTACTTCATATGAATCTACTGCATCCATGTATACATTTAATTTATTTGTTTGTGTATATCTGGTCTTTGCCCTTCCAGCCTGTTAGTCTGTCAGATCGAGAGGTGATTTCACGGCTGAGAAACTGCCTACTGGCTTTGTCGGCACACAAGGTTCTTTTGTACGACACCAGTGTTCTCTATTGCTATGAATCTTCAGTTCAACATCAGGTAGGAAACAATCAGATTCTTTCTTTTCAACTGCACGCAATTATTATTTTTTTTAATTACCCACACTGTCTTTTATATGTAAAGTAATGTCAATGAAAAATCAAAAAGATTGTTTCTGTGATGTATTGTGCCATCTGGTGGTCATATTGGAAACCTACTGGAATGCAACAATTGATTGCCGTTCTCAACTTTGACTTTGCTGTTCTAAAACAGTGTGGAGCAGACGCGATTGATTTCACTGCTCTGTGGACGGGGACCTGATGATTTAATCACTAATGCTTCTCGTGAATACAGTGCTTGTATAATATCAGCATGTTAGCAAATATGCTATCACAATATTGTTGTTCCGTATCTATGTGGTACATATTGCATATTACATGGACAATAGTTATTTTTAATTGTTGATGTAGACATTCACTTGCAAAGTTTTCTCTCTTGCCAATTAAGCCCAACCCTGTTGTTTTATGTGTTTCTGAGCAATCTCCTTTCAAGCTAGAACTCACAGGACACTGAAGTAGACATTATTGCTAAATACTGTGTGTCTCAGTAACATTTTCAGCATAACTGGTATTTCATTCTTTGTTTTATGCTCCCTGTGTAGGTTAAGGACATCTTGAAACCAGAAGTGATGGAGGAGATTGTAATGTTGACGCAACAGAAGCTGTTGGAACAGGAAGGTTAAAGACCACAACACTTTGACCTGATCAAGCAGCTATGTCAGGGACTGACTACCTATTCGAGAACCGACTATCTTTTTTTCAAAGAACCATTCTTATAGTGATAGTCCTGTTGTACAGTTGAACAGCTCCAAGTGAATTTGATGTAACAAAACAGATGATTAATTGACTGCTGATAGAACTGATGTATATTTCTCTTAATTCTGCAGCATTCAGAATTCACTAGAATAACTGTTATGTTTTACAGAAGTTTAGTGCAACACTTTTGATAATGTGTGGTGTTATACAAATTTGTTTTGTATGCAATACATTTTCTATAAAATCCATTACTTCTCAGTGTGTTTTGTTGAATGTTGGAGGAAAGGAAAGTGTTGGTAAACTTAAGGGTAATTTAGTTAATGCATGTATGCAATCTTTTCCCAGTAACAATAACAGGGTATACATTACAGTACATATTTTAAAATGTTTATTTTTTGTTCATTAAGACTGTAAGCACTGAGTTGTTGCTATTAAATGGTGGCTGAACTGGTGAGGTCAATCGGAGCACAGCAGATTTATATTTTAATTATATTGGTTTGTTATCAGTGTACAAAGCTCAGGGGAAAAAAAGGCACTTTACAGTGTCATTGTCACATAGGATGTCCATCAGATTTTTGTAGGGCTTTTTACACCATGGGATGAACTAAGATACAAATTAAGCTTGTGAAAACACTATCATACCTCTCAGCCAGAGAATTTGATAAAATAAAAAAGTGTTAAAAGGCGGATTTTGGTAGGTTTTTCTTCAACTATGTCAAAAATGTCGTCTCAGTATGACTTCGTGGAGTTGGAGGTCCCCTGTCCTGCAATCCCAGCACCATATAACTTTTGCCCTGCTCCCCTGTACGAGCCCACGCACGCACGCGACGTCACGCGTCGCCCCACCCACATATTTCTGTAAACCACCTTGCGTATGGAAGTATGGCGGCACCAGCGATACAACTGATCCTCGGCCAAAGTTTATTGCTCAGATTTTCACGTGAGAGCGATGAATAAGTACGTGGACCGAGGGGACGGCAACGAAGAGCTCGGCGGATGTAAACGGAGGGAAGGACCCACAGGAAGAGTCGTCGGTCTCTGGCCGGCCGAGTTTCCCCGATTTCTCTTCACTGTCTTGATTGAAGCGCTTTCCGTCCGGGTACCACTGGGGAAGAAACTCCACAGGACGGGAAGAGTGGACACGGAAGTTTGAAACAAACTCAATACTCTGGCTCCGGAGAGACTAATAGCAATTGTGGTGTCCAGAAATGTGTTTTTGAGACGTTTGAGTGCACTTTGTGCAACGTTTATAAGCAGCGCGTGAACGGCAAGAACCAACTGTTGAGTGCTCGATGTGCATTGAAGGGTCTCGCGCTGCAAACCACCAGCTAACGTTAGTTAGCCTCCATGGCTACCTTCAACATTAGCTTTTGGTCGCCAGCTAACCAAGAATATAAATGTTTCTATGTAAGTTTTTCCATTCACATTTCTTTACTCCGCCAATGTCTTAACTGCGGTGCACGTTTAGGATATATGGTACAAGTCTGTCATTTAACTTTAGTGCTTATGGCTGATGATTTGTTTTTTTTAATGTGACATTGCCGGTGTAAAAGCAGAAAGTTGCACAGGGACAACACCAGTTAGCTAACATAATGCAGTAATGATTGTGTATGTCCTCGATGCTTTCATGTTTGATTTCAAGCACCTTGTTGTTGTTGCCTATCGACACTCAATGTCTTGATAGTCATGTGTGCAGTACACTGAGGTTTAACAATGCTAGCTTGTCATTTAAAGAGCTTGATTGGCATCGGAAAGAGGAAATTCAGTGGGCGAACCACCGAGATATAACAGAGGGAACGGTTGCTTGTTATATACAGAGGGAAGCACAGACGATGTAGGTGTAACATTACTGAGGACAGTTAGAAATCAAACAAGAGCTTTCTTTTCACAAGTTCACTCACACTTATTGTAGCTTTTTTTTTTCTTCCTGCATTAGTTGAAAGGATGTTAGGATGCATATGTTTAATTCATCTTTACTACACTGTTGGGATTGTGTTGTTTTCAGTATACATTTAAACCAGGGCCATTTGGACAATTTGTGTTTTTAAAGCAATTTCTTTTGAAACAATCATAATACTCTTAATGAAATCATCACATGTTTCTTGATTTATTTTTCCCACCTCTAGATTACTTTGAAATGCCCTTCTTTGAACTCTGAAGCACTCAGGATCCATTAATGCATGATAAACTGAGACCAACTGGAGTAATACGGATCTGCATAGCTGACCCGCAGCACCCATACTCCAGGAGAGGACGGACTGAGCCAGGTAAAAGGGTTCCTGTCTTCTCCCGATCCCGTCCCTGCCTGGTGACCAACTTTTGGACTGTGAGCAACTCAGTCCAGTTTGGAGAGTCCCGGCTGCGGCCTGGCATCCTGCCCTTATGGGGCAGCAGCCGGGAAAGTTTGTAGGGGACCAGAGGAGACCTAGTCTGCCGGCCTTCATCAAGGGTGGAAAGAGAGAGTCGTCGCGCCATGGGATCCAGCCTTGTAACGTTTTTGCTGTGCACGGTAAGAACAAATATCACTTGTCATTGACAGCAAATGTTTTTTCTGAGCTGTTATCTGTTTGCTTGGTGCTATACATGTATTGACTGAAAATATCAGGAATAAACATTGCATCCTTTCGTGCATCATATACCGCAACAGACCAAGGATCAAATACTTAGACACTTTTCTGTCTTGTTGTTCCTTTAGTCTTTAGACCATTGTACCTTTTGTTCACTGTTGTGAAAAAGTAAGAAACCAACATGCAGAAGATGTTACGGCATACAATTAGAAATTGCAAAACTGTACTGTGGTTGCATTATAGAGCATGTAGCTTGCCAGCTAAATAAAAGACTGCCACAATACAGTTTAACTGCTTATAATCAAAATCACCACAAATCAATATTACAAGTAGTTTACACAGCCACTCTTTGCCGTCCATTTCGACACAGGGTGACCCTAGAGATGGTATTCATAATGAGTCTGTACATTCGATTGTTCATTTATTTGGTCTTTGTATTTGTTTTGGTTGTCTGACACTTGACTAATACAAAGTGTGCTTTTTTTTTTTCTTATTAAATTTGGTTTCTACTAGACATGACATATCGCCTGGTAGCAAGGCGGCTTTTAATCAGGCATATGTGTGCGTTACACTGCAACTGCTATGGTGTTGTATTGGCTCTTTTGGTATCTTTGCCGTGGTAAACTGATAGATAAACAAGTTACTCTCAATGTGACTACAGAGCCATCCACTGTCACGTTGTCTGAAATTTTTTCATTCACTGTCACACCGAGAGATTTACTAGCTTTTGGTACTAGATATAAATAATTAAACACCAAATCCATACCTCTGTAAAGCCTGTTACGACAGTTGTATGCTGTAAGTAACTTTTGTGTTGGCTTTGTTCCATTGACTTTTGAATACACTTTGCCATTTCCCTCTTTTAAATTAGTTTTCAGCTGTTTTAGATGTAAGAAATACTTTACTAACAATACTTTTGGCATTACCTTTGAATAAATGCAAGCTGAGACATATTTTTGTCAATATGAAATTGTAGACGTCATTTTAAAATGCAAAGCAGATTGTGGAGTTTTGCGATATTCCTTAAGGGTGTAAAGTGATTCTCATACAGTGATTTTAGTTACACACTGGTATTGATATTGCTGCACGTATATTAGGTTAGTCTATTGATCCTGTGGTCTTAGATTTCCCAGCCATCTGTTTGTTATGAAGAAATGAACAACAAGGGTCCAACATTTCTTCGTATTTCTGACATTTGATTCTACTGTCAAACAATGGTTTCATAATTTAATAGAGGTCTAAAGAGATTGAAGCATTGTAAATGAACTAATGTTACATTATGGTAATGTGCTTAACCAGGAAAGATGCATGGACTGCTCATAATTTGGTAAAATAGACTAAAACAATGAAAGGTTTGTGATTTTAAACGATACAAAATACATTGAATGAATGGCTAACTTCCCAGTCAGAGCAGTGTTGTGGGGGAAAGTGGTTAAGGCTGTGTGACCTGATTTATAGAGACAGCTGTAAGTAAATAGTGCACACAGTAAAAGATGAGCCGGCCCCTGTCTTTACCCGGTCCTCATTAAGCATGCATTGACTGAGGAACTGATGAAGAAGAACTCAGAAACAAGAAAAAAACACCTCTGCATCGATGATGTAAAGTTTTGTAATGTGACAGCGCTCAGCTGTACTACAAAGTGCTATATAGTATTGTGGAAGCATACAGCTGAGTTTTTTTTTTTTTTAATTCAAGCTGCAAATGACAATTATTTGCATTATTGATTTTCTCCATAAATCAATTTATCTTCCGGTCAATGAAATGTGAAATGAAATTGCCCGTTACAAGTTTCCCAAGAGGACATCCAACCAACGTCCACAATGAGAACAAGATATTGCGTCGACTATTGTATAAAACACACAAAAGCTGCAAATCATCACAATCGAGAAGCTGGTGAATTTTTCATCAGAATGGTTTGTGCTATAAAGTGTGTTCAAATAATCCCAGAATATATTGTAAAAAGTACCGAACAATTGATCGTTGGAGATCTTTCTACCATCATGCATTGCACAAATGAGGGAAAAAAAGGCAAGTTTAGATAGCTGCCAGATAAAAGGATACCTGAAATTGCTCGTGAATGATATCAGACAAAACCATAGTAGCCACAGATGCACCTGAAACATGGGCCTGCCTGAAAGAGCTAATCACACCCACTCGGGAAGGCTTGCACGCTGCTGGCACCGAGCCTCCCCATACTCTGCAAAGCAGTGACCCTATGTCGCACTTTGATAGATGTCTTACCTGGTGATGTTTGTTTGCTGTGTATCTTTTTAATCCATGATCATATAAAGCAATGTTTTTCTTTTCTTTTTTTGGTTAGAACCTTTTGTTATTTCTAACTCTCCATCAATTGACAGTATTTAAAGCAAGCATGACTGTGCACAGACCTTTTAGCTTCAATCATAACTCAATGAAACCAATCATTACATTACCAGTTACTTCACTTCTTGTTTTTACAGTCAATGGTTTGATATTTACACGTCTGGGCTTATGAAAGGTCCTTCATGGTGGTTTATGCCTTAATTTATTGCCCACACTATAACCAAGGTAGAGGGAGGCTTGTTCTCAAGCATACAATAACTTGATGCTGAATATTGTGTTTGAATCCTCAGTGGGGAGTGGGTCATAATGTTTCTATCTCCAGACGTCAATGGAAAGTAGTAGTGAGGTAAAAAGAAACCGTATACAAGAATGTTGAACAGAATTTCCAATAAATTGCAACCAGTTCGGCAAAATGAATGTTTCAGTTGAGAGATGGAGCTAAATGGTTTACGCTTGTTAAAATTATCACTTGCCATTGAACCGGATGCATGCTAACTGTTAGGTTTACCAAATGGGTCTGTAGGCCCGTGACTGCATTGGCAGGACTACTTTTCACTCACCCTAAGTTTTGAATAACAGAGGGGGACAGGACAGGAAAGGTCAGAAAAACAGATGAAAGCCGTTGCTGGTAAATGGATCGAATTTGGCTAAGGGTCAGTGACATGGGACGTACTTGTTTTCCCCTTTCTGCCTCTTTCCTCCTGCGATGAGCAGGTTAGACTACGAGAGGGGATGTGAGTCACAGAGCAAGAGGAGGGAAGTATCAACATGATGTGACATTTATGTGTTCTTCCTGATGAGCCCCAGCTAGTTAACACTAGGCTAGCCAGCACCATGCTGCTTCTCAGCAGGCAGGTTCAGACCTCTGCATGCAGCTGCCTGTGAGAGAGACGGAGGCAGTGGAGGGCAAGCAAAGACCTGTCTCTGCCCTTGGCATCTCTGTGTACTGTACTGTACTGTACAGTGAGGTGTGATATCACTGGCTAGCTGGCACAGATCATAATGACTGAGCAGGGTAGTACATTTCTGGAACCATAACTCACACACTGTATTTCCAGCTACTTATTTCTGTGTGTCGCTCCGATAACTTGGTATCTCCCCAAGTTGACTATGGAACTAGACAAATCATGGACTAGATGACAAGCTGCAGTAGGTTACCAGGCCTGTTTAAGAAACAGGTCTGAGCACAACAGAGTGTACTTGATCCCTTCTTTCTCGTCTAATTTCGTCCTGTGTATTATGTTCACTTGTAGATACAAAAAAATGCATCCTGGATTGACAATATCTGTTCAGCAGCTGTTTGACATCAGTTTTACAGTTTAGTAGTTATCAATTATATCTTTATACTGCAGCTTTCGCCTTCCAAAGTGCTGCCATTGTGGTTATTAAAAGTAATTTAACTGAAATACAATAATTGCAATAAGATTGTGTCACCAAGATTACTGCCAGGATAAAGTTTGTAATAACCACATCAATCTCTAACTAAAGCACTCGGTATAGTGAAGTTATTTTACATCCAATATGTGCCGCCCTCCTTCCTCCCTTAATTTTAGTATGCAGGAAGTGGAATTGCTGTGTAAAGGTATTCAACAAAGGTATGATGTATTACATTTGTTTCCCTGCTCGGAAAAAGACAGACTGGAAAGAGGAAAGTAGATTTGGGACTTGGAGGGTTCAAAGGAAAGTAAACCACAACAATATTGCCTGATTTGGAGGTATCTTAATAATTGCTGTTCCTACATTTGATGGCTTGAAGGACATCTGCCCCCTGGTGGTTGCTTTAATCTTTGGGGTTAATGTGCTTTATTAGGGTTGTATTGCAATTGTGACCTAGGATGCTATATTCATTGAAAATTATAATACTTTTATATCTTAAATATAATTTTTTCTCATTAAAAAAATAATTTCCTGTTATACTCTGCGATCTCATGATCGCACAGTATAATTACAGTTTATTTGTTTTGTTACTTTGATGTGTGTATTCTGTTTATTTACTTAATAACTTGCGCCCAAGTAATGCAGTCTCGCAACAAGAAGGACGTCTTTAGTCAACTTATATTAAGTGAACAAATACACAGCGAGTTACAAATGCTGCACAATCCCTTGCTGTTTCACCTTGTGTGCGGCATTAGGGGTTGATGAATCTCTGATTATTCTACCAATATTCCCTATAAACAATTAGCCTATATGACTTCCTCCATTCCTGTAGTCCTGTTCTCTCTTTCATGTAATGGCAATTTTGTTGACGTCTTATTTGCCATATTACTAATGCAACTACTAGTACTGTTGCTGCATCAAAAACCCATCACTGATATTTTACCTGTGATAGGTTTTTAATATAAAGCAGCTACAGGAATGGGCACTCGCGTGCACGCACAAATTCAAAATGTGCCATTGAATCATTAAAATATAATAACTGTTAGAGTAGTTTGTAATACTGTGTTTATTCATTCATTTTGTTCATGAAATTGTCTCTTTGTATGAAGCTTAAACAATGAGCTTTAAATTCCCCTGGAACATCTGGAAAACAACAACAGCTGGACCATGTAAGGGTTTTACAAACGGCGGTTTTGGCATGTGATTGGCAACTGATTGCCCTCGTTGTCTCAAATCTTTACTGCAGCCAACTTTAATTTATAGACAACAACAGGACCATGCCAAGCTATGGTCATCAGCCAGATGAGTCGGGTTACAGAAAAGGTAGGGTCCTCTGGCATGTTGCTTCTTGCTTGGATAGCTTTTGGTGTGGACACAACAAGACTTATCTTCTTACTCCATAAGCTTCACCCCTCAATTTCCCCCTGTTTGACGCCTGGAGGCTAGACTGGCAAAGCTTCAAGTATGTTCAAGGCACATTATAATGTGTGGATGAAGGAAGATGACACTCCGCTTGTTCGTTGTCTCTCTTTGCTCATTTCTATTCGGGGCCGTTTGGTGCTGGAGCAGTATGTATAGGGCAGGAAACAGGAAAACGCAGCACGCCAGTTAACATTGTGTTCACGAGCAACTAAATAAGAAATCATTTGACTTGCATGTCTGTGGAGCACATAAAAGGTAAAACAGGAAAATATGGGAAGAAGAAGAACTTCAAAGGTTTTGTTAATCTTAATTCCTTATGAAGAGGCTTCAGTTTTTAAGTGATGGTGAATAATAGAGGTGCACTGATACGGATACCGGTCTGATACTGACTCGGAATAGCTGGATCGGGTATCTGCAACAATGGGGCAATCTGGTATCAGATACCACAATTTTAATAAATAACAACTATGTCTATGCATTTATTTGTTACATGTTGTTTTACAAAGTGAGAAAAGTGGTGTTTAAATCAATCCTGATGTTGCCTCACATACAGGAATAATCCCAGCCACATAGTGACACTTACTGCTTATCAATTAAACACTGGTATCGTGTGTGTGTGTGTGTGTGTGTGTGTCCCGTCTGTCTGTCTGTCCGTCCGTCCTGCAGCAGCTGCGTTTATGCAGTAAGTGAATCCATTTCAGTTTTGGTCTGTCTGGCTCTTTCTTGGCTGGAACTCGAGGACTCTATATAGTCTATACACCAAATCTCCTCCCATGATCCCTGTGGATTCTGAAGACTGCAGGAGGGGTTTTGTGTGTATGCGTACGTGTACGCACAGCACACTCGCACCCACCTACATACCTATGCAGCAGGCGCCTCGTAGTAATGCTCATTCAGGCCAGCTGTTAGGTCCCTGGTGGCTTGTCCTTAGCCGTGGCTGGCCATGTCTCCAGACTAATGGGCAAACACATACACATGCTCACACAGACACAGTGTAACTCAAGTGAGAGGACTTCTCCTTTTATCTAATCTGTTTACTTTTAAACCTTCATAGTGGTTTGATGGTCTTTTGTAATGGAATTCAATTTTGACAAGTTTGCCTGCCAAATTCAGTGTTAATGTCTGAATGTGTTAGAAACTGTGTGTGTGTCTGTGTCTGTGTGAGTGTTTGTGTGCATGAGTGAGACACATTTGTCCCTTGCCGACTGACACCTTGCTGATTAGTAAGTCTTTTCCCCTCTCATCAAGTTTTGACCACCTGGAAAGGGTCCCATTTATTACCAGCCTAGCTGATGGCTGGTCAAAACAGCTGTTTTTAGAAATCAAGGTAGTTCATGATTCACAAGTTCCTTGTTTTAAAAAAGCATGACAAATATACAATATTTTATTATGTCAAGATCTGAAATGATTAAGTCAAAGTAGGTACCCACAAATACACATATCCATTTCCCACAGAAAACCCGAGTCAGATCAATGTATTTTGTCTAATTATAGTCCCGTCTGCACAGGAGTGGTTTACGAAGAGGAGGCACAATTATTAGGGTATTTGACCTATGCTATTGACGTTTCAGTTTTATCCAAGTGTCTCCGTAAACCATGAAAGCGTGATACTGAGCCAGTATTTACAACACCCTGAAACTGAAAAAGCTAAATGGAATTCAGCCATTGTAACGTAATTATTTACACCTCTTTTCCTTCTTCGGGGACAAAATGCCTTAATGAAAGATTCCTATTGTATAACATAGCGACCTGTCCGGTCAGTGTGACCATATCAATTGCCTATTGAGCCGCTCCACTCTGTTTTCTAGGGAATAGTTTGTGTTTGTATTTGATCTGTTGCACCAGAGGTGTGTTGAGTAATAATGCATTTCACACTGAGAAAAAGAGAGCGAGAGAGTTGAACGTAGGGCAAGCCACAGCAGTGGAGTGAAGAATGTGACCTCTTTTGCATTCCTCCCTCAAATAACTGGTGCAATCCCATTTCCCCCCCCCCCTCGCTCCCTCTTTTCTCCTTTTTCTTTCGTCTTTTTCTCCTTTTTGAAATTGTCTCTCTCTATTTAATTGTCTTCCTATCATTTTAGTTTTTTTTTTTAAATTTCATATGGATTTTACATATCACAGAATGGCTTCATAGATGAGAACACAGAACAGGCAGCCAGCATTAGCCACCGTATATCAGCTTTCAGAGTGTAGAAGTTGAGGTCATGTGTGTATTTTCTATGCAAAAATGGTCACGTGGGTTTGTCTTGTGCATTATTTAATAGTTAGCTGCTATCTCCCACTATCTCTTTTCATGGAAGACAAGGTCATGACACTTTCTACGCATGTTATGGTTGATATTTAGGTTCCATTTGTTTGTTCTCAAAATGCCTTATATGCGCTGTTAAAAAACACAAATAATGTGCATGAAATTTTTTGTCCTTCGTTAGTCCATAAAATGTAAAACCATGCAACATACCTATTTTCTGGTTTGATGATATATATACATTCAAATCAAGTTTAAAAGATTGAGAAATTATCTTCTACGTGTAATGACGTTATTTTTTTAAAGGGGAAAACAATCACATACAATTTAAAGGAAGAAAAAAAAAAATCACCAAAGCTTTTTCCATCTACATGAGGTCCAACGTGTTTTGCAAGGAACAATTGAAAGTGTAAGCGTGTCGGTATATGTTAGGTTAGGGTTAGGACAAACAGTCCTGTTGAGTCATTGACTCTCACTCTGGTTTTTGTTATTTGGATTCACTTCAGCGTCTGAAACAGTCTGTTATGAAACCTGGCCTTGCGGTTGCCCAGTTTCTGACAAGAAAATGATTATCTACAGAAATGTCTTTTTCTTTTTTGACCATCCATGTATCAGTTGCAAATCTAGATGTACTGATACATTGCTTGTCCTTTTCTTCTCTTTGCTGGTTACATGTCCATTCTACACAAACGGTACATGCAGCACTCTCATGCATACCGAGAACTTCCAAGTTGGGTTAGGAATGCAAAGTGGCAGCTCTTCGGCACCCGGGTCCAAGCACACACACTCGCACACAGAAGAAATACCCCCTGTTCCCCACTCCATGCCCGAGCAGGCAGCTCCAGACACAGCTGTTGTTTTCTCTGCAGACAACCTGCTACCTAGTTTGCCAGCTCTGTCTTTTTGTCAAAATGTCAGCCATGTCTGGGCCCTCTTGGTCAGAGAGCTTCCCCACGCAGAATACAGGATCAAAGTTCATGATTTGACATTTACACCGTTCAGAAGTGCAAAAAAAAAAAATTAATTTGAATTCCATTGAGCAGGAATGAACTAAATCTATCCACTTAGGCATCGTCTGGCCGGTTACATTATGTTCTGGTTTGTTTGTTTTCCCCTCACCAGTCCAGCGCATACAGTACTGGTATGCTGTCCTGTCCCTTTGTGTTGTGTTAAGCTCCTCTTCATAGCGCTATAAGAGGAGGCCTGCTATGCTTGCTGCATCTGGATCCACTTAGACACAAAGAAGAACTGAAGCAGCTCTACTGCTGCAGTCCAAAAGCCTCACAGCCCGAGTCACTCTTCTATACTATCTGTTTCTGTTTCTACCCCCAATGGGCATACAGACAAATGGAGTCTTTCCCCAGGCATTTAGATAACATCTCAAAAACATGTAAGGTTTATAGACTGTAGAAACAGACTCTATGCCCTGTTTACTGAGTCTGCCTGCTCTTATTAAGGTGTTGTCTGTTTATGCTATTGAACTTATAAATTAGACTCAAAGTATTAACAGAGGTTTTAGTACTGGCTTTCTCTTTCTATTACTGTAGAACTGCAAACCTCCCACACACACACACACACACACCCTTTTCTTTTCTGCTTTCTCTCCTGAAAGAGTTTGGCTCCCTTACTCTCATAAAACAATGGAATATAAAAAGTTGTGCTTTTATTCCAGCATATAGGTCACATGAAAATGACTGGATTAACACCTTCTCCTCTTTATACACACACACGCGCACGCACACATACACACATGCACGCACAGGTTATTTCAGAGGAGAGCTCATTTGTCAGGGCTCTCTTTTGCCATCTTAATTTCCATAGTTCTTTTCAACAAAGCTGATTAGCAGCGTTTTTTTAATCCCTGACAAGTGATGAATAGTTGTGTGTATTTGACCTGGCTCTCTGTTTGCCCAAAGTATGACATTTTAACTCTGGGCTAGCATCCATACATTTATTTTCTCTGTAGGTTTGCATATTTTTGGCAGCACAGAGTTTTTTTGTCTAAGCCTACAGCAGTCTATCGTGTGGAGAAATGAGCTAAGGTTCTGCTCAGTCACCTGGTTTGTGTTGCCCTATTTTGTTTCTGTCATCATGGTAAAATGGTTGCTGCAGTCGCGTTCCAATAGTTCGGCCGGGTTTAACTCCCTCTGTCCTCCGCTCTTTGTGCTAGCAGGTCTGGCCGGCCCGTCTGGACTTAAAGATTGTTGTACAGCTGAGCTCAGAAAGAATCAGAATCAGAAACCGTTTATTTGCCAGGAATGTTTTCACACAAACGAGGATTTTTTTGAGGCCAAGGTGCATACATGGACATGGGACGTAAGACGAGACAAACAGCAATCAACAATCAACAATCAACGAAAACAACAGTGCTGACAGTGGACTGTTACGGATCGTGCCTGCTGAGAATCAACTTAAAGGACATTGTTTGCCTTTTGTTCCCTGTGTGCATATGTTGATTTCTGCACCGTCAATTTTTTTGCAAATATTTTGAATATGCTGGCAAGTTTGCTTCCTTTATGTTCAGTTTCACTGTTGTCCACATTGGTAAGTTATTACCACCTCAGGCTGATGCTGGAGCCTTAACCTTGAACCAGAGCAGCCACTGTTTTGTTCTGAAGTGTTCGCTCTCCCTGTGGACAATACTAAGTGGAGAATTATGTGGAACTCAAAACCCCTTAACCTCATGTGCTGGTCTGCACGCCTCAGACACTCTGGCTGCATTCTCCAGCAGGCCCTGGGTAAACAGCCACATGCGCACACACACACACGCACACGCACACATCCATACACCACATACATACCTGGTTCTTGTGTGTTTGATATTTAAGTACACTTGGCTGTGACTTCTGGGTTAGGTAATGCAGTGGAATGATGAACCATGTGCAGTGCAGAATTACTATTAGGAACCTTCGCGGGTTTGTCTCCCACTCGTATCCTCCTCTGTAATTTAAGAGTGCTCGGTTTAAAAGTGTAATGACTCTTTTTCCATGACTTTGATAAACAGGGGATTTAAGCAAAGTGTTGACTGGATTACATGTCTAACAGTGTGTGTCCCCTCATGCATGGAGTTGGAAGCACAGAAATCAAGCAGTCCTCAAATATTGTAAGATTCTTAACATGTAAAGACAATATCCTCTTACCAAGTATTACTTCATGATATAAGTTAATGGCTTACTTTTGCCTGGCACATGTCAAAATGTTCAAGGCAGATGTCGGTAGCAGTTAATCATGTAATGGTATGAATTACTGAGCTTCATTCTTGTGTAGTGCATTCTGATTTTAAAATAAGTATTAAGTGTAAAAGCAATGCCCCAGTTCATAATTGATAGTTAGGATTTGCAAGAGACTGCAGATGAAAATAAGCATGCATAGTAAATCTAGCTGTTTTATTAATGTGCATTGTCCCTTCATGAAAATAAACATGAATAAGACCACATGATTATGGGATACGCAAAATATGTCAACATTATCTAAAAGCTATGACGCCAGTACACTACAGTTTGAATCGTAACACAGTTGCAGCCTCGGAGTTCGTGAATACAAACGGTTCTCCACTTGAAGATTTAAAGAACGTAATCAGAAAAGCAGAAGAGGTGTACATGAGTGGAAAAGGGCCAAAATCCATTCCGTGGGTGGATGTACGTCAGCTAACTGTTAACATACACGGCCCGGATTATAAAACGCAAGCGAGCGATTCTTCTATGAGCTCACTACCAAACAATGTGCTTCATGTTTCTCCATCTGCAACCTTTTTTCCTCTTTCCTCCTCCATTTTTATAGCCTTGCTCCTTTTTCTCTTCATCCTCTCATCTCCTGAACACTTTGTGACTGCGGTAAGTTAATGGGCCTTTCTCAGAGTTTGAGGAAGCCTGCATTTCTTCTTAATTGGTGTTTGGGGTGGTGCATGAGAGGAAACAAATGTTTGCCATACCAGCACTGCAGGGCCTGGTGCCATGTGACTGGATGTTCAGGGAATTGAGGTCACTACTAGCCAAGCGAGTGAGAAATATTTAGGAATACCCGTAGATGCTAATGAAAGCATCACTATCCAAAGCAAACAGACAAGCACACAATAACTTTTAAGTAGCAGGACCAGTAGTATCAGGCCAGCACTTGGCAAGTCTGTAATGCCTCTCGTGGTTTTGAGTTCTTTGGATTTTGCCCAGTTCAAAAAGGAAATCTTAACAGCTTACTATTGATCGGGAAATAGTTTGACAACTTCAGAGCACCTTTTCTGAAATATGCCTTCCCACAATTGAAGGTCTTTTCCAATTGTCAGAAGCGAGCATAATAATACACATTATATGAACCCTTGATGATGCAT
This sequence comes from Myoxocephalus aenaeus, assembly GCA_038501785.1. Classification (NCBI taxonomy): domain Eukaryota; kingdom Metazoa; phylum Chordata; class Actinopteri; order Perciformes; family Cottidae; genus Myoxocephalus; species Myoxocephalus aenaeus. The sequence continues at coordinate 772,209 of JBAMJR010000001.1, read as the reverse complement.
TCCCAGCCATTAGCGAACGTGCTATAAATGTACGCAATAATTGGCTGCATCTTGGGGGAATAGTCCATTGCTCAGACAGACATGACCGTATCTTTTTTTTAAATTCCTTTTCCTCTTTCTTCTCTATTATCATATTTCTCCTTGTCTGATATGTTGCACATGAATCAGTTATGTTGTCAGAAACATCTGTTTATTGTTCTCTTTTCCTCTCTTTGTATCACTTGCCAAGCCTTCCAACAATATTTGCAAAATAGGCCTGCTGGTTGACATAACGTTTCTTTCAGGCAGCTACGACATAAAGACTCAGATATCACTGCTTTCGCTTTATTTTTTTATGATGGCATTAAAAAGTGCAAAGCCATTGTACCTTTCTTGTTTATTTTTGGTCAGGGCTTTTGCACCCTCATTGGAAATTCCAGTCACCTGGTCAGCCACTGGTTTGACTGGTGTGGCGCTCATGCTATGTGCTATTGTGTCATCATCAAGCTGGCTTCCCACCTCCTACGTAATCACTCACCTGACTGGGCTTCTTATCTCTAAAGTGATGTTTGTCATTTAAATGAAACAATATTTTGTGTTGTTTCAATCTTCATCTTTAGCACATAACTCAAGTGGACAAAATAACAGAAACACATAACAATATCCTGCAATAAAATAGAGAGTAAGCCTCATAAATGTTTAAAAAGTTCAACAATCCGCCTGACAATAACAGCATGTGTTTAACAAATCTAGCATTTGTTTTTAATTGCATTCAATTGTATGGATGTTAACGATGGTCTTCACCCTCTGTAGATGGCCTACTATAATATAGTGTGTTATCCTGTAATAAAGGCTGGGCGAAGGAACATCTTTTGTAGAATTTAAACAACTTGTGCAGGAGGGATATAGGCTATGGCTAGCTGTAGCGAAAGGGAAAGGGACCTTATCGTGAAGTGCAAGTGTTAAGAGAACAATAGGTGCACCTTGATTTTGCTCAGACATTGTTGCGATTGAACAAGAATCAACCATTGGGAGAAGCGTACAGAAGTCAAAACTTTGCTTTTATTGACAGATGGCATTGACATTTCTTGATGTATTTCTAAGAACAGCTGTTTATCTTTTCAACCTTTTTTAATAGATTTCGTTCAGAAGTATGACTAAATCTGAGAAAAGAAATAAAAGCGTTTTTTTCTTCTTTTCAAGTCGTCGCAAGACAGCTTTGTTTCTGTTAACGACTCCTTCCAGATATGGCGAAACCCACGCTTCTGTCTAAAATCACATGGTCAGATGTGTTTCTCTTAAGATCAAAAGATAAATGTTCTCAATTTGATTAATTTAAATATGTTGCTAACTTTGTTGTGTGAAGTCCAAAGTAGAATGCTTAAGGTTATACTGTTATCTGCCAGCTGCTCTTCATAGAGAGCTTTAGCTTTGTCTTTAACTACCTGGTCCTTTTTCCAGAACTGATTCCTCAACCTGTAAACATGTCAGAATAGAGAGAGGCGAAAAAAGAAGAGAGAGCGGCAGAAATACAGTGAGAGGGGGGAAGGGGGGGTTAAAAAGTTGGAGGTGGAGCTTCTTGTAATCATCTCGTGACTTCAACAGAAAGAAGGAAGACCTATTTAAGGTCTATACTGAATCTAGACTTCAATCAAAGCTTTTGTCTCATATGTTGGTATGAATTTTGGGTGATGGTGTTTGTACTCGGTGAGTGCTTGTGTATTTGGTAGCGGTCTCTCCCTCTCATTGTGTGTTTGCTGCTGAAGGTGGGAGGGCTCAGCTGATGTCATTGAGTGCAGCAGGCTGAGCCTGAAAGAGGCCCTTTGTTGGCAGCTGTAGCACGAGTAGTCCCTGTGCCTCAGATACACACTCGCACAGGACGGGAGAGAGGAATGGCACCGCTCAGACTGCCCTACTGCCCACTCAACTGACACATCTACAGGTCGAGCAAGCTTTTGGAAGAAACCTGCGCTTTTGGATCGTTGTTGTGTCTAACAGACGTGGAGCTAACCAAAACCCCAAGAGGAAAAAGGGGGGGAAAAAAACATGGAGACGCTCAGAAGAGAAAGTTGATAGACTTTGCCGGAAAGCAGACTCTGCTTCTTTTTTTTTTGGAAAGGAGTAAGGGGGGGAAAAGAGGATTTACAGCAGCTGAAAGGACTAAGGAAAAGAAAACCAGTATATTTCAAAACCTATTTTGGCTTGGTGCCGGTTCTCCTTTTTGTTAGTTTTTTCTTTCTTTTTTCTTGTGTTCGAACTTTTCTCTTGTTGGACACATGTAGAGGGGAAACATTCGAGGGACGTCGGATTTGAACAAGCAACAACATTTTCAAGCGGGAAGGGAAAGAAAGCAAATGAAAATGTTGGAGATATGCCTGAAATTGGTGGGGTGTAAATCTAAGAAAGGCCTCTCGTCCTCCTCCAGCTGTTACTTGGAAGGTAAGAATACTTTGATGGCTGTGGTCCCGTCTTTTAGCTCGGGGCCGTGATTTTTAAAGTTTACTTTGGAGAAATATAAACACAAGTTAAAGTACAGAGTGACACAAACAAAGAAAAAGCAGGCGCTTTGGAGACAGTGGGAAGGATAAAAGATGAAGTATCACAGTGTAACACAGTTGTGTGGAAACACAAGAATGGGGAGGGGAAAGCAGAGAGTGAGCACAGGGGAGGGTGAGGGAAGCCAGACACACTGGCTAGCTGAAGAGGAAAGAAGTGGAAAAAGAGACCGAGAAGAGAATACAAGGAAATCTGACTCCTGGTCGTGTCCCACTTAACTCTTGTTTATGAGGAGAGGGGTGCTAATCTCAGTCTCTGCTCCTTTTTCGGTTCTCTATGTTCCAGTACTTGGATCTTGTTCATTGGGTCTGTAAGAGATTTTAGATCATGTAGATCTATATATTTTACCCACTCTTTGTAGTCTGCAGACTAGCGATTACCTCTTTTCCATTACTTCTAATTACACAGTTCTGGTCACAGTTAAAGTAGGTAATTGATTTGCCTGTGATGTATGAAGGATACACAAGGCAATTTGAAGAAATCCAGGGCACATCGAGTCTGTACATGATCAACAAAATAATTGATTGGCAATGGAAGACTCGGTGGAGTCTTATGTGGGCCAAATATTGTGCAACCAAATGATTTAATAGAGTTAATAGTCCTGGTACGCTCCCCACTGAAGTGGATGACGGTGATAAAGAGTATCTAATTTCCAGACCATATGGCACAAGGCACAGCAAATCTCATGCTGAGATGTTCCACCCCAAATTAAACATTCTGACCTGAACTACTTCATTAGAGGTGGAGACCTCATTTGTATTCTTCTCCAAGTAGTAAGCAATTTGAATATTATCATTAGAATGAAGATTAGCATAATAGCAGGGAAATGCAAGATGAATATTGTATGATATCTTTTCGTTATTATAAATGATGAAAATGGTGGTTCTTCCAATTTTTAGTTGCCTTCTAATCACCTGGTATTCCCTGCTCTCCTCCACTGGGCTCTGGTCTGAACATCACGTCATTAACATACTATCTCCCACAGTGGAGAGAACTATATCAAATGTATGACCTGAATCCGTTCCCCTTGTTCTCCACCAGCTGCCACTCAGGTGCTGACAGGTGATGCAAGAGAAATACGTAAGATAGGGATTTTTCCTCTCGCTCATCACTCATAAATATGTAGGTTAGGGACGAGGGCCATCTGAGGACCACAAATAAATTCATGGTTTTGGACCCAGACTACTGCTTGTTTCTATTGTGCCAAGTAGTTTCATTTGTTTTCCTGCCAAGGTGTCAATAAACTAATTTAAGATGTCTGGAATCGGAACCAGCAAGACTCTCTTAGTTACCAGGACCAAATGGACCAGACCATGTATTTTTTTTTTTTTTTTTTTTAAACAATTGTTTGCATTCTTATGCATCTTTGTAGTTTCCTATTTCAGATGTCTTCTATTTTCTCCTTTCTTTGTAGCTTGTGTTGTCATGGTCCATGTGTCAGTGTGCTGTTGCCCTCTCTCAAAGAGCTGTGGTATTTGTGGCCTGTAAAGTGGACATGTGTGGCATGGGCTGCTCAAATGCGCTGCCCACACACTTTATGACCAGGCCAAACTCTGGACATATGGTATGTCCTGCTGGCTCTCAGGTCTGCATCTTGCCTCGCTCTATTTCTATCTTGCATGATCTCTGGCCTCAGCTGAAGCCTAGATTTCACAAAATGCATCTGTGTTTTTCACTTTAATCATAGTGTTTTCTGTATTTATTTATTTTGGTCTACAATATTCATTGGGAACCCGTCACCCTTGTTTGTGTAACCAAGAGATAAACTGAAATTGAAATCATTGGCTACTATTTTCTTTCCATTTTATTAGAAAATGTGTGTCCAAACTGCATCTTTTAGACATTCCCGGAATGATGACCATGTTATATGACTAAATTCTCAGGCTTAAATCCACTATTTCATAAGTGAAAGTCATTGCTCTCCTTTGTTTCTGAACTATTTGATTGTTTGTCTTTTTATTTGCACATGGCACATTTCCACCTGTATCTCTGCCCGCTTAGGTAAACACCCATGATTGTTGCTCCAAATGCAACAGGGCTCTTTTTAGCATTATAACTCTCCTAAATATGAGAGTCTGAGCTTGTCGGTATGCTCCAGATGAAATCAAATTTGTTGTGTTCTCACGGACAAAATGGCAGGTTTGTGACTGAAAAATAGCACTCTATTTGGCTGTGATTGTCTAAGTGTGCTCAGGCTGGTGGGTCTAACTTTGCAGATGGAGCAGTGTTAAAGTCTTTCATGAGCCTCCAAACACACTGATAACTGCAAGTTGTCAACAATGGCATGTGACTGGCTTTGGACCACATATGTTCTGTTTACTTCCGTAGGGTTATTAGTCTTGCATGCTACAAATTCTTTGTTTACTTCTTGCTTTGAGGAACTCGCAAACGCATATCTTCGCCAACTGTGATTCCAAGGCTCCCTCAGCTGGGTTGGACACAATCACATGAACACACTTTGGGTGTACACCCGCTCTCAGAAGCACACTCATCCCCTGGACTTCATGTACGGAACTAAATTAATCATATTTTGTATATATATTCCATCCGTGTTCAGCACTGTCTCAAAGAATTGGCAAAGAACACATCATGTATCTTTATTAAACATTAGGTCTTTGGCAGGGAATTTATTTTAAATGATTTCATTATCAATCACAATCTGGTTTTATGATTTTGTTTTGAACTTGGCTCGACTTGGCAGAAATTCTCTGAGTTAGCCCCTCCCAAATTGTATGAAGGAGGTGGAGTTGCCATTTTGTTTAATAATTCTGTCCAGTGCAATCAGGTGTCTCGTGGGAAATGTGATTCTTTTAATATGTTGAGTTCAGTCGAGTTCTGCTGCTGCTTAAGTTTGACTGCTCTCTATCATTGAGTTTGACTGTGTGGTTTTATTTTTAACATCCATTTTGACAACCTATAGAGCGCAGCAATAAAGAACAGTGCTGTATTCTGTGTAAAGGACTCTGCATGTGGATTTATTCATCCAGGAGCATCAAGATCAGAAGAGACTTCTTAGATCAAATTCTGGGGTTGGTTTGTAAAGCACTGAATGGTTGAGGGCCAAAATCATTTCTGATCTGCTGCTCCGTTATGAACCATCCAGACCCCTCAGATTGTCTGGAACAAGTCTGCTTACTGTCCAAACTAAACATGGACAAGCAGAATTCAGTTTGTATGCGCCACATATCTGGATCAAACTTCCCCAAAACTTGAGATCTGCTCCAAATCACAGTTTTTTTTTGTATCTTGTTCTGTTTGGCACTGCATTTTATTAAGTTAAACTTGAGGACTACTTATTCGTATCTTGAATATCACTGTGGCTGCAATGTAATCTAATTTAATGTAACCTTAATTATCTTGTTAATGAAAGTTCTGCAAATATAGCCCTGCCCTGAGTGTACCCGTAGCTGCTCTGTCTAAAGCATCCAGAGAGGACACATGTGACTCTTTTTTTCAGCCGCTGCTATGTTTCCCCCATATTCAGATGGGCCTTGATTGCTTCAAGCCCATTGTCCTTATCTCCATGTCAAGGTAATAATCCTTAAATTGTGACTCAGCTATGGTTTGGTACAGTATATGGTTTTTAGATGATTCAGCACTCTTTCTATATGCATAATGTTCGTAAAAGATGGATCAGATGATGCAGATCTCTTTTTTCCCCCTTCTCAACTAACATCCACTTATGCAATAAAAGTGGTGAGCAAGTCATAATATGCTACATTTTACGACAGGGTTTTTCTCCAGTGCTTTTCACCCTATGATGAAAAGCTTGTATCTCTTAAATATCACAACCCAATTTTCCAGTCATGAATTGGAAGCCTAAATTCAATGTGATCTCTTTTTTAGGGTTTGGTTGGTTTCCTAATGGCACTGTGTACTGTATGCTATTTCTTACAAAGTGATTTAAAATAAATCCTACTCGTATCTTCCACAGTGTACAATTCTCAATGGAAGGTGAAAACCTAGTGCAGCTGTAGCCTGTTGTCTCTGTTGGAGGGATGTGGGTGTTGTGAGCTGGGGGGATGAAATATAAGATGCCTCTAAAACATGTGTGACAACAGCTGAGCAAGCCACACAATAAAGCTCACGTTTAGGCCAAACAACGGTTATAAAATGTCTCTTCACTTCACTTTTCTGTTTTTCTTTCGTCCTCACAAACACAATTTTCTTCTGTTCTTTCCATTTTCCAAATTTTAGACCTCAGCTTTACTGCTCTAAAGTGGCTCTAATTCAAGATGCGTCTGTAAGTAACATAGCTATAAGTCTTTGAACCCAGGCGCATTACCTGTGAGTGCAAGCACATCCATGTTACGGTTACAGTGAAGATTCACGCCGAGACACATTCTCACGATCTGATGAGTGGTAGTTGTCTTGGTATTCAAGAAAATGAAAACAAAGCGGGGATAATCCTGGAAATGAAAAGTTAAAAAGACACCGTGAACAGAGAGTCACATGATCAGGTTTATTACTCTAATCCCATGTTGGGATCACAGCTGATGACCTACTTGTTGGAGCAAGGCCCATTTAAAGAATATATCTATAGAGGAATTTAAATGACACATGGTCAGGCAACAGTTGACATTGTTTTGCTGAATCATCCTACATGTGTAAAGCTGTATGGGAAAACCGCCTTGCCGTGTTTCTGCATACCAAACACGCCTACAGATCTCCCCTCTGCATTGCATTGTTTGATGTTTTCCCTCACATTTTTAGCTAACTGCATTTGTTCTCCTTTGTTTTTTCAGAAGCTCTCCAGAGACCAGACTTTGAGAGTCAGGGTCTGACAGAAGCGGCCCGCTGGAACTCCAAAGAGAACCTGTTGGCTGGACCCAGCGAGAATGACCCCAACCTGTTTGTCGCACTCTATGATTTTGTGGCCAGTGGCGACAACACACTCAGCATTACTAAAGGTTAGTTTGTATAGAGTAGTTAGTGCTCAACTAGGAAGGCTTCAGACATTTTGATATAGGTGTAACTGGTATAGTTGAATCAATATATGGGAAATCACAATTAACTTTTAGATTTTTACAACTGTCACAATTGGTGTATGTTGGAAGTGACATTAAAAAGTGATGAGAGAACGGCCTCAATAAGGTTATGAATCTTACTGGGGATCTACTTATTTACTTCCTGTCTCTTTCCCTCTCTGTCTTCATCCCTGTCTGACTCTCATTTCCTGGCGATGGTCTCACACATGTTATTTTTCTTCTGAACCGACAATAAAACAATACCACAGATGGATTGCACGGACAAACGGAGGAAGGAAGGAGAGAACATATGCACCGGAATAAACAAGAAAATGTCATGTTCAACGACACTTTCCACTTTATTCTAATATGAGCCGTTGCTCAAAAAGGGTTCATTTTACTTTATGTGAATATGTGCCACATTTATAAAGTAATGTTTTGGTTCTATACCATCTAAACGAATGTAGAGAAGTGCATTTATTTAGTCATGGTCACTAAATGACTTATGGAAAAGATCTGAGGAAACATGACATTAGATACAGTGAATTCCTGCATGTCTGACACGGCATGTCAGTTCTAGTGCGGCGTTCATGCCGGCGTAGCCTGTTCTTGATTCAAAGAACACGGAAGATTCGCAACAGGCCCACCCGTGGAAATTCTCTCTCTGAGATCAGAGGAGTGAGTTGTAACCATTAGTATCAGTATGAAGCCAACAAGTCACTTCCTGGATAATAATAATAATAAAAAAAATGTAATCTCACATGTTAACTAGGAGAGAAACTACGTGTGCTGGGTTACAACCACAACGGCGAGTGGTGCGAGGCACAGACCAAGAATGGCCAGGGTTGGGTGCCATCCAACTACATCACCCCTGTCAACAGCCTGGAGAAGCACAGCTGGTACCATGGACCCGTGTCACGCAACGCTGCAGAGTACCTGCTCAGCTCGGGCATCAACGGAAGCTTTCTGGTCCGGGAGAGCGAGAGCAGCCCCGGCCAGAGGTCCATTTCTCTGCGGTACGAGGGGAGAGTCTACCATTACAGGATTAACACTGCGTCTGACGGGAAGGTAGGCATCAGGAAACACATACACGCACACCAAGATTAACTTCTGTCTACTTGATAATAAAGGTGTGATTACTGTGTGGGAGCACCTGAAATGGTTGCCTTTTTGTGTAAGTAACCCAACACATGCGCACAAATGCCTTAAGGTTGATTTTTAGATGTGGTTTATTACTTGTTAACTCACAGTACATGGCAGGACTTACCACATTGTTCTATATCTGCTGTATCAATGCAGTAAAGTAAAGATGGTCGGCAGGTGCAGTAATCAAGGGGACAGGTTTTTAGTCAGTGCAACATTTTGAGAAATGGGAAGAAATGATTGAATCCCACATGCAAAATCTCATAAACGTGAAGAAGTTAGGTTGGGCAAAGAGGGAATGGTATCTGGAACTCACGGTTACAATAAGCTCTTTTTAAATAAGGTGCAGGGTACCCTATCCTGATGGTCACGGTAGGAAAGGTTTAGACCATATTTGTCCAACGGAATTTCTTCTGTGGGATTCTCCCAAATTGCAATGTTGATTGAGAGGCTGCTGCCATTCTGGCCGTGTCACTGTCTCGTCTGTGATGCAGAGAGGTGAGCGAGCTTGAGGAACGCTAGCTATGACAAGAATGCCTCTAACCACCACTGTGCTGCTCACGGCCAGCAGACGCAAGGCCAGCCAGACACTGACGCCCATGCTAAGACATGCATTAGAGCAGACAGATGAAGCAAAGTATGCACGAACAAGCACATACGCACGCGCACACAGACACTCGGTTCTCCATCTCATATTGTTTTCCATCCTCCCACTGAGCTACAACTCAAGAGTCTGGTATGATCGACTTCTCCAATAATTTGAGATTACCTCAGTACTCCCCCGAGCTGCAGCTTTGTTTCACACTGACTCTGACTGTGATTAATACTGCTCTGAATACCTCTGGTTTATATGGTAGCCAAACAGATTTTTCCCCTTAATTTAGTAAATGGTCAAGGTTTAAGCCAGTAGAGAAGCCAACTGACCATTAAATCCTCTTTAAATTTCTACGGTCTTTTCACAGCACTTTTTCCATTTTTCTTCCACATGCCTTCACCCCGCTCAAAGGGCCTGTTCACAAGTAAAGAAATGCACAGTGCAGATTGTAGAGCAAATCATTTTTAGGATTATGTAAGACTTGGACAATGGAAAAGACTGTGTCCACTGAGCCCTGACCAATATCCTTCCCTCCACCAGCTTCCTGAGTAATGCCTTGTGAGTTTTGAATGGGCAATGGCCGTTCTTTATGAAGACAATGTTTGTTGTTTTGTTGAGACTTAAAGGATTATTTCATGCTGTATAACTGACACTTTGCCAGTTATTTTTGGTCTTATGCATTTCTCTAAAATCACTTATTGTTTCCAGATGTGACATTGTCGTACGAGCACTCTTTTTTTTTAAATAATTTTTTATACAAGTAGTCATCATATAATGAAAACAAATAACCGCTTTATTTAATTGTTTTGACAGTTCTTTGGCCTGTATAAGTGCAGTATATTGAATTACTCAATTGAAAATAATTTATCTTGCATTCATTGTAAAATCTCAAACTATGGCAGATATTTGGTTTAGGAATAAGTGTTATCGCAGTTAGTTGCTAAGAAGTCTGTCGATGTCCTAAACTGAACTGACCTCTCGTGTACATCTACTCAAATGTAGAATCTCTTCCTCCTTCAGCTGTACGTCTCATCGGAAAGCCGGTTCAACACGCTGGCGGAGCTGGTGCACCACCACTCCACGGTGTCCGACGGCCTCATCACCACGCTGCACTACCCGGCGCCGAAGCGCAACAAGCCCACCATCTACGGAGTTTCTCCCAACTACGATAAGTGGGAGATGGAGCGCACTGACATTACCATGAAGCACAAGCTGGGAGGGGGCCAGTATGGGGAGGTGTACGAGGGTGTTTGGAAGAAGTACAACCTCACTGTGGCTGTCAAGACACTAAAGGTAAGAGTGAGATATAATTGGATTTATAAGCTCATTTGATATTTTGAGAAAAGGACGCATGTCAGCATCAGTCTAGTCAAGTGGGAATATTTTGACAACTACTATTGTCACTTTTTAACACTTTGTCAGCTATGAATCTGTAATTTGGCTCAATAATGCTACCACCTGGTGTTGTATGGCTGCAACTGCAACCAGTCTATGGTATTGCTCACTTTTTTGCCAATAACTGTCCAGGAGGATACAATGGAGGTGGAGGAGTTTCTTAAGGAGGCTGCTGTCATGAAAGAGATCAAACACCCCAACCTGGTACAACTGTTAGGTATGTTAACGTTTTCAAAAGAGGCCTTGTATCTATATCATATAACCTGCGTTTGAATAGAGGATTTTTTTTTTTGGCTCAGAATAACGATTAACCCGGGTCTTTTGCAGATGTAATCATGTTTGCAGGTTAAATAGTTTATAGTTCAGTGCAGCAGTATATTTTCAAGACTTTTTCAGCAGAACAGCTAATCAAAGTAACATAAAGTAAATATTAATGTGTTTTTGTTTTGCAAACTTGTTTCCTTGGTAGGTGTGTGCACACGGGAACCACCGTTCTACATTATCACAGAGTTCATGACCCACGGGAACCTACTAGACTACCTGAGGGAGTGCAACAGAGAGGAGGTCAATGCAGTGGTGCTGCTCCACATGGCCACACAGATCTCTTCTGCTATGGAGTACCTGGAGAAAAAAAACTTCATACACAGGTGGGTGTAGAGACCTTCTGTTCTCGCAGGAGGACAGACTTGTAACAAAGTCAAGTCCATATTGTTGGATCGCTCGTTTGTTCTGACACGTTTAACAAAGTTCCTTAGACGCAATGAGATGATTTATATGTTTTGTATTTGCCAAACTGCATTTTAATTTGTAATCCTGACAAGACTCAGCTTGTGACTCTGAGCCACACGAAAGCATCTGTCGAAATTCAACACTACAGTGGATGTTGTAACAAGACATACTATTGATGTTTCTTTCTTACTTTCTCTTTGTTTTTTTCTTAGTCAGCTTATGCATTTTTTTTGGAGTAGTTTACTGTTACTGGTCAGGATTCCACCACAGCCTCCAGTTCATAACTCATTCTCTTCTTAATTGTCTGCTGTAGGGACTTGGCTGCCCGTAACTGTCTGGTCGGGGAGAACCACCTGGTAAAGGTTGCAGACTTCGGCCTGAGCCGGCTAATGACAGGAGACACCTACACGGCTCATGCTGGGGCCAAGTTCCCCATCAAGTGGACCGCTCCCGAGAGTCTGGCCTACAACAAGTTCTCTATTAAATCTGATGTCTGGGGTAAATTTAATCTCATCGCTGAATGCTAAAATGTATTATCAATGTAGCTAATTTCTTTATTCAGGTTCCTATTCCAACAAGGGGAAACAATTAGACTCGTAATGTTTCACATGTTCCCATGACTTTACATGCCAGTCATTTAGCTCTTGACATGTTTCTGTTGTTGATTGTTGTATAAATAGCACAACTAGCTGTCTTGTGCCTACGTCTCCAGCATTTGGTGTGCTGCTGTGGGAGATCGCCACCTACGGCATGTCTCCCTACCCCGGCATTGACCTGTCCCAAGTGTACGAGCTGCTGGAGAAAGACTACCGCATGGACCGACCAGAGGGCTGCCCCGAGAAGGTCTACGAGCTCATGAGGGACTGTGAGTAGCACAACTGATCCATCCAGAATATGATTAGAGGCAGTCCATTCTTGACTTTTTTTTTATACCGTACTTATTTTTTTTGTCTTCCTGTCAGGTTGGAGGTGGAACCCCTCGGAACGTCCATCTTTTGCTGAAACACACCAAGCCTTCGAGACCATGTTCCAGGAGTCAAGCATCTCGGATGGTCAGTTCTGCTTTCTTTGATTTGTGGGTGTTTTTATATCCACACAAATACTCTTGCAATGGTGCCATTGTCTTAGTTATTAAGATGTGAAAAGATGGGTTGAATCGCAACTGTATCTTTACTGTCAGAGGTGGAAAAGGAGCTCGGCAAAAAAGGGAAGAAGGCAACATTTGGTCCCATGCAGAAGGCGCCAGAGCTGCCCACCAAAACCAGATCTCTCCGTAAAAACATGGATAACCGGGATGGAGATAGTCCAGGTGAGACACAATCACACCCACTGCACCTCCTGCCCTTGTTGCTACACCTTCTTGTAAAATACATTTTCAAGTATTTTGTCATTTTTAGTTTTATAATTGGTAACAGTATTGTATTCTTCCTCATCACTGATGATTTCCTGTTTCTTTTGGGCACTTCCTCAGACCCATTGGAGCCGGAGGTAGCTGTGTCGTCGCCCATGCTCCCCAGGAAAGAGCGCCCCCTCTTGGACAGTAATCTGAATGAGGATGACCGCTTGATACCCAAAGACAAGGACAAGACGCGAGGCAGCGGCTTTCTCAGTCTCATAAAGAAAAAGAAAAAGAATGCACCAGCTCCACCCAAACGCAGCTCATCTTTCAGAGAGATGGACATCCACCCTGACAGGAGGGGCGCGACTCCAGATCTTCGAGACAATGACAGCTTCAACAACGGTGCATCTTTGGCCATTAATGACATCACACATGGCCTCGACTCCGCAAAGTTCCTGAGTAACAATAATGGGGCAGGGGGCATCACCAACGGGGCTCCGACCTACCCAGGACCGTTGTTTCCCAGGAAGAAGGGCGCTCCTGCAGTGCCTGGCCCTGGAGGGAAGGCGGCTACAACACCGCCCAGTGAGGAGGAATCCATGTCCAACTCTAAGCGTTTTCTTTGGTCCTCTAGCACGCCAATTGGCTCAGCTGGCACTGAATGGAAGTCTGTCACGTTGCCGCGAGACCTCGGCCAGCGCCACTTTGACTCGGGCACCTTCGGAGGCAAGCCAGCTCTGCCACGCAAGAGAACCAGTGAGCAAAAAGGGGAGAACGCACCTCGAAAGGGCACCCTGACTCCCCCGCCACGTTTGAACACCTTATCAGATGTTTCCGCTGCCTTCCTAGGCAGAGACACTGATCTTAGTCCTGGTTCCAGTCCCCAGGCGTTAACACCTAAGGTGGTCAGGAGACCAGGGTTGCCGGGACTGGAGAACTCCAAGACCAGCGCTCTCCACGCGGAGCTTCTCAAGCCCAATGTGTTCCCGGCTTTAGGGGCAGCTGGAGACGAGTGCAGGGCCCGCAGACACAAGCATACTGGGGACTCTTCATCTGTCAGGGAAAGAGGAAAGTTACAAAAACCCAAGCCAGCCCCACCTCCACCACCCACCAATGCCAAAACAGGCAAGATTTCCCGCAGCCCCACTCAAGAACTCCCCTCTCCTTCATCCACCACCTCAGAGATCAAAGCTAAGGGCCTCCCCTCTTTCTCAGAGCCCCACCATACAACCACTGCCAGTGACCCAGCCCGCTCACCCCTCAGTGAGGGCTCCAAGAAGCTGCCCTTGGGCTCCACCTCCAAACCTCAACCGTTAAAGACCTCCAGCTCCTCCACTTCAGTGACCACCTCCCTCTCCAGCCAGAGCCTAGGAGGCTTTTCGTCCTCCCTCACCTCCCCCGGCGATCTGAGCTCGCCCACTGCTTTCATCCCCTTAGTGAACACCCGACGCTCCCTCCGCAAGACTGCTCCCCGCCAGGCGGCCGAGCGCACCCCAAACTCTGCTGTGACGCGCAAGATGGTGCTGGAAGGCACCGAGCTGCTCCGCGCTGCCATTTGCCGCAACTCGGAGCAGACGGGTAGCCACAGCGCTGTGCTGGAGGCCGGCAAGAACCTGTCGAAGTACTGCGTGAGCTACGTCGACTCCATACAGCAGATGAGGAACAAGTTTGCCTTCCGCGAGGCCATCAACAAGCTTGAGAACAGCCTGCGTGAGCTGCAGATCTGCCCTACCGCCACAGGGGGCGCCAACGCCCAGCAGGACTTCAGTAAGCTGCTGTCCTCTGTCAAAGAGATTAGTGACATTGTTCAGAGGTAGCGCCATAAAATCTTAAACTACCAAGATGTAAAACTGACATGAACTGTATCTAAGACTACCCTTTTTTTTCTGAGAGCATGAACCGCGGCAGATGCCGAGCTTGTGTTAGAGATCTGAGGGTAAAGCCTGCGGGAGGGCAGCAGCAGAGTGAAGGTTTCACACTACAGTACACTCTGAAACACTTAAGCCTGTGGTTATTGTGGATGGAATCTCTCCGTCGACGTCGTCAGACAGAGTTTGCAATATTGAAAAGCCTTAACCATGAACGAACAGTGTCTTTTTGGCCTTTTCGAGAGGCACGGGGCCAATTCTTTATCAACATGACTTTTCACCAATCATTTTTTTAAATGATCATGTCTTATGTATTCTAGTTGTTTCCCCCTTTATCGATGACACCAGTAGAAGAGGCCTGTGATAATTGTTTCCATCACTGTTTTTCATCGACGCCGATGACGACGAGCAAAAACAAAACACTTTTAACCTCAACTGGTTCTAGGATGCCTTCTACGACTTAAACGACTGATCTCATAGTTTCCATTGTCACCTGTAAGAATTGGGGAGCTCCTGGAATTACAGTGTTATAATCTGATGCCTCGGCTCAACACATCCCAACATTTTGCATTGCTTTGTGCCATTTCATCAGTGATTGGTTGTGTGCCGAGTGATGAAAAGCGCGCCAGTGATTGTTCTGTATGAATGCTTTTGCAGGATTTGCAACCATGTGCCATAAAATAATAATGGGAGCAAGCAAATGAGGCACAATGAGCTAGTGGCCTTCACCGTTCGTAACAATTAGTGCCTTAAACACTTTTGGCAGAGCTGTTTAAGATTTGCCACATTACAAGTGCAGATAGCTGTGTTGATCTGTTTATCGGACGTGTGATTGCCATACCAAAAACCTTTGTCTCCAGTCTGTACTGGAGAGGGACCAGGGTGCACGATCTGCTACTTAGTGGATCTGACTGTTTTATGTTGTCCTTAGACTGGACCTTTTGTCTTATTTTTATTAAACTGATCCAACTTTCTATACATGCCAGTCACAAAAGCCATCAGTAGCAGCTCGGCCTTGCAACAGCAGGCTGTTTGATCTGTAAAGAGGGATCGCGGACTGAAACGGTGTTTCTTCTGGCCACTGAAGGGACTCTTTGCCTGAGAGAATTAGTGTTGATGGAGGGCTTATGTCACAGGGCCTAAATGCTGTTTCAGAGGCCTTTCCACCCCAGCAAAAAATATATATGTATCCTGGGGGAAACACTGGACTGAAATGTTTATGGATCTGTCACTTGCTGTTTTACAAGATGAATAAGTGAGAAGCCGACCATTATGGAGTTAAAGAAGCCAAACAAACGTTCCTTTATGCTCAGTAACTCCTGGACGTTCTCAGTATTCGTGCTGTAGTCGCCTCACCCCATGTGCCCTATCTGACTGCGATGCCTGACGACACAAGTCAACTGCAAGCTGCCTTGACTTCAACATGGTACTGTCAGTGTTGGCTCTATTTTTTTTATTCTGCTCCTTTACCACCATACCACTACTCATCTTTAATGTCTAAGCCTCCTCACTGATTTTTGTAGACAAACTTTGCTTTCCTTTGTAAATATGTTTTCCTATTTGTTTCTCTAGCCTTGGTGCAATTTTTGTTGCAATAAAATAACAAGCAGTTGTGCTACTTGAAATACAGAGTCTAGTACTTTTTCAACACGTGCTCTTTTGTCAGTAAAAACAGTTCAAGTAATTAAAATTCTTCAAATTTCTGTAAAAGCAATAAGACAGCAACAGGTTATGTATAATTTATTTTTTTCTGTCTAGAGTATTTTGTCATTAAAATCAAAATGTCAACATTTTAAAATCATATACACTCAAGAATGCATTTAAATGTTAGCACAGCTCCTTAAAAATTTATACATATGTACTTTTTTTTGTACTTGTGGACAGAAAAGCAGGAAGTGGTCACTCAGACTGCAAAAGAGGTGGGGCACAGGAAAAAGTAAAACCCAGCCCACCAACTTCCCACAATAACAAACCAATCCCCACTCCCCAAAAGTTAAGACAGCGATGCAGGCCCCGCCCATGTGGAGGAGCGATGATGGGGTGGAAAAAGAAAAACAGAACAAACAAGTGCCCCATTCTCCACTCCATACAGTAATGAGGGGAGTCAAGAGTTTGCAGACATAAATACTAGTTTGCACATCATATCAATCCACTTCCTCTCCCCTCAACCAATTGACAGGTTCAGTAGTGTGCAGACGGGGTGGTTGGGGGGTGTCTATGCTTTACATACATTTATTAATAGAAACTATGTTACAGAATTTCCCAAGCATGAATTACAGGCAACCCACTAGCACATCAACTGTACAGAGCCAGCAAATAAATTTCTAAATTGGAAAGTAGCGAGGTCATCATCGATAGTTAAGAAGCAATATATACAGCTGTCCAATCAGGGAATCTATCGTACAGAAAAATTGTATTTGAAAACAAAACTGGATTTTGACAATTTCACTATTGGGGGAGGGGGCATGCTGCTTGGTGTTGTGTTACACAAGTCAGAAACAACAGATCAGCTCTTCAGTGCAGCACTTGAAATAAAGGAGTGTTGCCAGTTTAAAGACCATGCTGCTGATACCTTTGCGATATTTTGACCATGTAAGCCACCACCTGCATTTTTACATTATTCTCCAGTAAAATGCAATAATGACTAAGAGTTGATTTATTTGGGGTGAGTCCAATAGCAGGGTGAAGAGGAAGTGCAGCAATACAATAAAGATTAAAGAGTAATAACATTAATTATAAGGCAACAAACCATGACAAAGAAAATGCTGGTAGAGACAGAAACCTTGTTGATATGACCTGGAGGGGATGTGTTGGGGTCAGATGGGTTATGGAGGAAGAGCTGGTGCAAAGAAACTGATGGGAATGAATCTTTACACCAAAAACAGAAAAGCCAGTTTTTTTTAGTCTAATAAAACTCATCCAACTTCTTAACACACAGACTAGCTAGACAACACCCAATATTCCTTCCTGTTATCTCAGGAGAGACTGAGGAATTCATTTAATTTGTCAACAATTTCCATTTTCTCCTGACGTCGCCACATCTGGCAAAGGAACTCTCTTCGTGTCAAGCAGCAGAAACAGAATTAAAAGCCACAAGCAGGTTTGAATCCTGCTGAAAAAGCTCACTCGGTTACACATTCTTTTGACACACACTTAAGAGCCTCCACCTGTGTGGCTGCATGATGCACTACTCCACTGCCTTCACTGTCCAATCCTGCATTAACTGCAGGAGAGCATAAAATGCTGGATCGGTAAACCAGGAGTTTAGTCACATACAACTGATCAGTGGTGGATGAAATTTAATGCAATGTTTACATGTCATATATAGCTATAAAACCAAACATAAAAAAACAGTCTTGGATTACCGTATGAATGTTACATCTATCTAAAGTGTCAGTAACCCGTGTAATGTGTGGTGGCGTCTACGATACTATGACTGGGGGGGGAACTAGACTGAATGGTGCAAGAGGAGTGGAGGGAAGCGAAAGAAGAGCGTTATGGGACGACAACACACTGACAGAGTTTAGAGAGGAAGAGGAGTAAGACAGCAACGAAGGGAGACAGACAGGCAGAGAGGAGGAGGAGGAGATGTAGTCCACACAGTCCAGCTCAGTCTGGCCCAAGTCGATATCCATCCCCCGTTCCTTCCCTCCGCAGCCCTGCTCTCATGCAGCTCCTGGTGCAGTGAGGGAGGAGGGTGGATGGACGTACGGAGGTGGAGGAATGGATGAAGGGGAGATGGTTGAGGGAGGGCAGACAGACGGAGGAAGGGAGGGAGGGAGGATGAAGGGGCTTTGCTTGGTCATTAGCATCCGCAGCCTTCCCTCTGGGGCTGTGGTTCGCTGGTTAGCCGACCGCCCTGCGGGGCCGAGGGCTTGTGCTGGACCCCTGACTCGGCGGCGTTCAGGTCCAGGCTGCCATCTTGGATGTTCTGGTAGATCTTCTTCGCAGCTTCCAGGAAGGCGTCCTCAACGTTTTCGCCTCTGAACACAGAGCATAAACACAAATGAGAGTGAAGTGAGAAACGAGGCAATTGGGAGTAAGAATGTAAGCAGGGGGATATTTCATGTTCTGCTTTCACTAAAATGAAGCTGTGCAGACTTACGTTTTTGCACTGGCTTCCAGAAACAACAGACCTGAAGAACAAAACAGATGCAATGACAGAGTCAGTAAAACATTGTTACAAGCTCACATACCTCAAATACTTTCAATTAATATCTCTGCTTTCCTCAAGTCAACTTCTCCTAGCTTCTGTCTCAGCAATACAGATAGAAAAGGACATTAAACATCACTTCTCTTGAAGTCAACCATAAGGTCTTCTATTATAGACATTCTGAAAAGAATACAAAGGCTAAATCTCAATTTGAAATATTTGGACATTTTGTTGCGATTCCTGTGATTATAGTTTTGATGAAATTGAAGATGGAATGGTCACCTGTATGTATGCAAATTCCCTTTGCGGGATAACTAAAGTAACTATCTGTCTATCTACTGTATCTATCAGTCAGTCTCGAAGATGCCAGAGTGTCTGATTCAATAATGTCTTAAAGAGTTCAAGAGAGACAGCATGGTGAAAAACCTAAAACCCTCTTTCAAACGAGCGCTGCTCACCGTTCTCTTCGGCAAACTGCTTCGCTTCCTCGTACGTGACATCCCTCTGGGCCTCCAGATCTGCTTTGTTTCCTATGAGAATGATCACCTGGAAATACAGAAACTGGAAGAGTGAGACAATCCTCGTGACAGTATTGGCTTTTTCTTTTCAAGCCTCAAAGCGCTAAGAAAGCCAAAGGCAGTATAGCGGACTGTTCCTAAGGCAGTTGACACAGTGCATCCCTCAATCAACGTCTTAACAGACAACTCCACACTGAGGCAGTGACACCACCAGATGAGCACACCTGGCTGTGCGCCTGGCAACTGTGATGTAACGAGTGTCTTTGTTGTTGCAGTGACAAACTCTTAAGACTCCCACAACTGCATGTTAAGCTTCAACCAATTCATGTTTTTTTTCAACTATTTATTCTGCTTTATTCCAGAATTGTTAACAATGATAGTCATTGTGCTATAGCAGTGAGTTAAACAAAAATAATTTAGGATGAGAAAAGGGCCTTACATACACTGCATAAAAGAGAGTCAAAGGCATAAATAGTACTGTTGATTGAAGTCAAATTAAATCTTTCTTTTTGAATTATTGGTTGTTATTGGGAAAAGTGATGGCTGATTTTTAGAAGCTCTTGCTAAATCCCAAGAAGTCTTACACAACTGTTGTTTTCATTCAGATGACGACGACTGGTGTCTGTCAAGTGAACACATAATTTGTTCATTATGTGTTCACTTCTCAAACATCAGCAGCCAAATAAACTCACTTGAAGCAGGAACACATGTTTACACTTGTATCCCATGTCATCACTAGACTACAACACTGCCACCGAGTGGCCGATAGGAGATACTTCTGTGAAAAACACCTTAACAAGGCTTCTGGGGATCTTTTCTACCACTTTGTTTTATAGTCAAGATGTGACAGAAAGAGCAAAACACACAATCTTCCCATTAATATTCATAAAAACATAGTACGGTTTATGTTTGGATCATATTTAACCTTAAAATGAGTAAAACAACAAGACATACGTGGACGATAATAGCTAGATATTAATAAACCTCTGTTTATACAGCAGGAACGCATTTTTCACTTGATGTTAAAAACCTGGAGTGAAAGTGGCATATTACAGGAACACATTTCTCTGAGGGAACACTGCTCAGTAAAGGAGAGCAGTGTGTTTTAGAGCTAATCATATTTACCAAGAAATCCAATTTAAGAAATGGACATGGCTCTATGGCTTTGAACAGACGAGGAAGCGGGGAATGATACAGGGGAAAGCAAAAGAACTGAAGCAGCAGACCCGACAACAGGGATGTGCTCATAAGATACATGAAGAAAAGAAAACTACACACAGTAAAACTAAATATAGAGGGCAGGGACAAACAGAACAATTACAGTACGAAAAAATGAAAAGTTTTATCTGTGTACGTACAGTATTGGGGTTGGTGAGGTTTCTGGCGTCAGTCAGCCAGCTGCTGAGATGGTTGTACGTGCTTCTCCTGCATGACATCAACAAAGGGACAGTGGTTACTATGACGACAAGCAAATACTTGACTCCCTCTCTTAGGATGGATCAGGACAGCGTGTGCAGCTGCAACGTCATCAGGATGGTGGTGGTGGTGCAACAATGGGAACAGTTCAACGTTGTTACAGAGTGTGAAGAATTTAGTGGTTACAGATTATTATTTATTTTTATTTCTAACAGGAGAAACATACGCAGTCATGTTCAATCCTGCAGTGATGAGCAAATGTTTCATAAAGCTATTACACAAAAATATCTGGAGTTCACGGCACTGACACTCTGTACCCTCTGAACTGGACCGGACAATTTACTGATCTTTCACCACCATTTGTGTCAATTAGCCCAGCAGAAGCTAAGGGGGGGGATCACATTAACAGTTATGTAAACCATTCATATTATTTCTTCCACAGAAGTACTGCTTCTGGGGCCCTATGGGCCACTACTGGAGTAGGGGGTGTGGTGTGTGGAAAAGACATTCCACATGTGAAACTGTGTTTATTTGGCACACCCCTGATACCATCTCACACTTTAGAAAAAAGGGTCCGACATAAGCTGGAAGACAAATTGTTCATGTTTGTTCAGGAGGGAGTCTGCAGGAGTGAAATGAGCACTTATCAGATGCTCTTTCCCCAATTGACCTTCTTCTTAAGCTTTGGTGCAAAGGTGAGACCATGTAATAGTTGTACCTTTACACATAACAAGCATCCTGTACCTGGTGATGTCGTAGACCATGAGCGCCCCTGCAGCTCCACGGTAGTAGGAGCGGGTGACGGCCCTGAAGCGCTCTTGCCCCGCTGTGTCCCAGATCTGCAGCTTGATCTTCTGGCCGCTCACCTCAATTATCCTTGTACCGAACTCCACACCAATCGTATGGGGGCAGTCCGCCATGACTGTGGAGAGGGAGAGAGGTTACTTTGAATTTTATTGAATTATTTGGGCCAATTAGATTAGTTTACTGATGCCATTTTCCACCCTCAATGGTAGTGCATTGTTTGTGTTGCTTCATGCATTTCTGTGATCATCATTTGCCATGTGCCAATTTAAATTACTTTAGTGACGTTAACATTTTGAGAGAGTTGGTGATTATGAGAAGAAAATTCGTAGTTTCGTTTTATTATACATTTTAAACTGAGAAACACATACAGTCAGTGTGACGGGAAGTGCGTTCGCTTTCAAAGATATTGTTGTAATGTACATTTTGCGAACACGCGTGTGTAGTCACACACACACACCTCCAATGTTAGTCAGCAGCAGGTGCATCAATAATTAAACAGTATTGAGAGTCATCATACTCAGTTGTACAATGAAAGTATCAACTCTCAGAAAGGGGCACATTTCTTTTGAACTGATACTTAAATCTTTTCTAAATCAGCCCAGCAGAATGAGTGTGTGCGTGTGTGTGCGTGCGCAGGATGTGATGGTGGCTAGTGAATGAGGTACACAGCATCTGGCTCGTTAATAGTAGCACTGAACAAAACAGAGCTGAATGGTAATGGGAGGCTGCAGCTGACTCACACACACAGAAGAAGAGTCTCTCACTGTTGAGCTCACACACCACTTCTATGCCACTGACTTCCGCAGAAAGAAATCTAAAGCGATTTAGGCACTCCAGTTGAACCTGGCAACCTTACATACACTGAGACACAAGTCCACGCAGAGAGGAGTCAAAATCAAGGCAGCACTTACATTTCTTTTCTGTGAACTGGTGGAGCAAACATGACTTCCCTACCCCCATGTCCCCTGTGGAGAGAGAGAGAGGGAGAGACAGAGAGAAACTAAATAGCAGAAAAAGAACAATTCTCTATTCAAGCCTGGAGTGTTGCTCACATGCATGTGGTAGCAGCCCCACTGAGAAAGTCAGCCACGATACTTACAATATAATGTGAAGCGATATGGGACAGAGAAAGACTTAAATATAATAGACTATCAATACAGAGTTTGACAATGAAATGCGGTTGGGTGTATGATATTGACTAAATCAATAAATTGTACAATATATACCTTGTTATTCAAGGTGTGCCAATATTTTAAGAATGGCTATTGAGGCTTTCAACTGTAATTTGCATTAAAAACACCAAGCAGCCTCAAAAGGTATTTTCTGGAAACATCAAAAGCATCTTAGAAAATGGTGTGCAACTACAACAAGTAGGATCACAAGACCATAAGACTTCCCTTTTCAAAACCAAATAGCGAAGGAAGGAAAAGCATAAGCAAAAAATGAAGTAGCAAGCCACAGGCTGCGCTTCAAAGACTCATTTACACACCTCTTTAAAAAGGTGAGCTTTGAGCCAGGGTGTTTTAGATTTCACATGAAAGGAGGGTAAATAGCCCAGAGCCGAGGTTGTGTTTGTTTAAGCATTTGTCTGTCTGTAAATGTATGTACAAGTAAAAGCAGCAATATGCTCATGTTAACAAACATATCAGCTAAAGTGGGACATCATTCTAATAGAGGAAAAACTAATTACACATTTGCAGTGTATGGTAACCTATTCATTAATAAGTGGCACAGATTAGCACAATTACACATGGCATTTAGGTACTAGTGATTCATTTAGAAAATTAGGCAGCTTAAATTAAATAATAAAAAATAAAAAAATCCATTTGTCTAATATATCAGTCTGTCCAGTATTACTGTCTCTCAGCCGATGAAAGCAGTCATGCAGAAACATCTCTTGAAATGTGGTGCTTTATTAAAGATCAGAGCAAAACATTTAAACAAATTAAAGAGACTATAGTAGACATATTAAAACATGTTGGACCCACTCAGCGTACGGTGTTAGCATCCAGCATACAAAACATAGAAGTGGGATAGATATATCAATGCACTGTGAACTGCTCATTAAAAAGGCTCACTTAAAAGCATTGCTCACTTACCGATAATGATGTATTTGAAAATGTAGGAGTAGTTGTACGGTGCAGTGGCCATGGTGGCTCTGAAAGAGAGAAAAGGAGAGGCATGTACAAGTACAAGTTAATTGTTTTACAAACAATGACTACAGTCATAAAATTCAACAGTGACCACATTAGTTCTGCATGTTGGCTTACTGAATATCAGCATGACTTATTTTGGTTTCATTAAAAGGTTATCTCGCCCCATTAATAAATAATAATAAAACATGTTATAACAACAAAAAAGTACATTTACGCAACACAGAGTTTGTACACAAATGTTTTATCAATTCAAATACAATTGACCAAACACGTACTATACAGAAGAGAGGCTAAAAAACTTGAGCATGTCTGAGTGCAGTACTGTGCACGCCTTAATTTAAAATGGTCATGTAAGGGCCAGTGTAATTCCTACGGCAAGACCAGATGCTTCATCAATGCACACTAAAGTACAGCTATACAAACAGTAGCCTATACTTGTGTTGGAATGTGAATTACACATCCAAACATTTTGTGAAGAGTCCAGTTAAACCATTTTAATAATTATCCTTATATCAGAATCCGTTTATTTACCAGGAATGTTTACACAAACGAGGATTTTTTCTATTTTTTTTCCTATTAAATGCCTAGGATGCAACAGCTGAGACTGGACAAGTAACCAAAACACAAATACTTTTGTATTTGGTTAGTCAACTAGGAGGTACTATGACTGCACTTCCCACACACTTCATATTTCTGCTCATGTTACATAAAGCGAAGAAAAAAGAAAAAAAAAGACGTAGCCATGTACTTTTAACAGCTTCTTGTCCAATGACAAACTGCTGAGGCTAATATACCTTGATCAATTATGTGCCCCTTTTATTATTAACTCACATATATATTACTACCACAACATAAATGACACTCACCTCTTTGTGGAGTCAAGATCTATGTTGACACGTTGGAACTTGAAGAGCACACCTTACCGGTGCTGTAAAAGATAATTCACAAGGATGTACACTTTAGTATATTATCTACGGACATTAATTGATTAAACACTCGGAATAATCCACTCTGGTAAGTTAGTGCCACATTGTTTGAACCATCACTAAAGTGGAAGTTAGCGTGCATTACATTCAGAGCTCAGGCAACTTTTCACATAAGCTAAAAAATAGCCCTGACACCTATCTCATACCCAGTGATGCTTCATTGTTGACACTCAATACACAGCACACAGCTTTCAGAACTACCACACAATATCACTACTACTGTATATCAAGAAGGTACATTAAAAAATACACTGGTTGAAAAGCCAATGGGGAGGTGCTATTTTTGAACATGCACAGATTTGTTAATAAATAAATGATCGGGTCATGTATGACATCAATAAAGCAGCTCTAGAAAGCAGGCCATCTCATGAACAATTTCCCCATTTAATTCACTTTGCAAAGCCATTTCCTGACATCAAGGCCATGTTGTATTTGTGTTGAATAAAGACAGCTGTATAATTCTGTAAGGTGCTGCCGTACAGTGTAACTGCTGTATAGAGGTAAATAATTCAGGCTTAACAATCAGGTGCATAATCATGCAGCAGCGTGATGGTTTCTGTGTCCCTGGCAAAGATAGTCTGCCAGTGCTATTCTCCGATCTGCAGCTCAGTGAAAACTGTGATGAAATCACTGCCACACCAGAGCCTAGTGCTGGCGTTATGCTCCTGCAACTGCAGTAGAGTGACCATATTTGACTGGCCAGATTAATGCCGACAGTGACACAACCGGACAAAATGTAGACGGCTGTGATTTGAGAATCTAAGAGGGAGGAAAGGAAAATAAAGCAAACGAGTAAAGAGAAAATTATTTTACAGGGATGAAAAAAAAAGAGACAAGTGGAAAGTGTAGACTTTCAATAGCATTAGAAAATGGAGTAAGTGGGCGAATACAGAGGATCAGAAACAGGAAAGGAAGACGACCTGCAGGAGGACATAGTTGAGGTTAATTCAGGTTGAAATGTTGCTTCAATACAAACGGTGTTGGGTCAGATACCCTCATGATAATGACATTCATACTAATCCTATGCCTGAAAAAATTATCTATATCAAACATCCAAAGTAGAGTACTCTTATGTTCAGAGATAAATTATAAGAAAATAACTGAGGCAATAACATTTGATAACTAAGACAACTCAAAAGCATGTTTCAGTATTTCTAATTTCCTGAAGAAAACTATGACCTCAGGAGAAGCTACTAAGTGTTACCATTTATGTAAACAACTTAGTAGAGCAGGCTGTGACAGTGGTTAATTTGGAGGCCTCAGAAAAGATTTGGCTCACTGTGACAGTCCTCCACAAACTCTGCAACTTGATCTGACATTTGGTAATTACTCAGGCTAACACCAACTAGCTAACTCAGGCACAAAGTAGTCTTTATCAACTTCCCATGTGATCATCGTAGGAACTACCCTTTTACTACTTTGTTGAAAACATGGCTAACTTTGATAGTACATTAATGACCACAGTACTTGTTTACACTGCAATGCTACATCTGCTGATTTCGATAATACAACACTTGTATAATTGAATTCCCTATCACTTAATGCAATAACTATATCAACTGTTTGGGTGAAGTTAGCCACTTTTTTTTTTAAATCACATGACTTCCACATAATGTGATGGTAGTTAGTGAAGTTGTACTAAGCAGGTTTCAAATTAGAAACAGAGGCCATGAACAAATCCTACGCAATCACACCATTGCATTCTTTAAAATCATAGAGAAATATTTGAGGGCCTTTCTCCAGACTGCCTCCTGTCACATGACCCTCATGTGGCATATTTACACCGTGTGAAGGTTTTCAGTGCTCTGGAAAGTAAGCAATTAGATTAGGTTACCCAGAACAGAGGCAAACCAAGATGCAATTACAATTTGATACCAAACCGTTCCTTCAGCTTTTTGTGCTCAAGTAGAAATAAACCCCAGAGTATCCGTCATGGAATCAAGATCATGTGACCAGAAGGCAGCCTCAGCATTTCTCCATTACTCCCCAACCCACTAAATCTTTCTCCAGAAAAACACTGTCATTGCGTTTCCTTCTCTCAACAGCCACTTCCCACATCGAGGGGGCGATGCACGTTTCAAATCTGGGCTATCGGGAAATCCTGACAAACACATAGTCACAGTGCTTTATGATGTCCAAGCCCGCTATTCAAATCATGTGACTCTTTAAAAGCCATAAAACAATATTATGACATAATCACTTTCGTTTACAGGCATTACAATGCATACAAGTCGAATTTGATGTTTTAAAATATTTATATGATGAACAAGAGTCAAAACATTAAGTGACATTTGTTATTCATTGTGTATTATAAGTTTCAGATGAAGCCTTACAGTATACAGAGTGCATTGGCACAATACATATAAATTATGCAACATGTATATATTGATATATATTGATATCCATTTAAGACATAAAGGGTCTTCTTTTCAAATCATACACATCTGTTGTTAGAAAAAGTAAAGTCAGTAAAGGAGGCTAACACCCTGTTGTTGTCTAAGGAGTTATCAGACCTTATCTTATGTGCAACGCTACACTAAAGATGACGACAGTATCTCTTCTATAATAGTCACCAGGATCCAACCAGACCCGACTCTTGTACCCCATGTTATCACTTTTATGTGACACTAACGTCATGCCTGCTCCCCAGCGACGGTCGCTAGTTTAGTTAACAACCGGTAAAACTGACAGCTTCGGTTTGGTTAACTATATGCTGCTAGTTCGCTCACAAAAAGTTAACAACGTTACTAAGTAAAGGAGGAAATAAAATCTGACCATTTACTTGGCTAAAACCAACGACATGATCGTGTCTGATAACGATCACGGCCCTAAATTAGCTAACTAGCGGTTTTGACAGCTAAGTTTGCGTTAGCTAGCTACCTGCTTGCTGAGATCAGTGGATATGTCTTGAAAACAAATAGGATAAATCACAATAGGCAAGACGTTTGTCACTATTAGCACACAGACAATCGAGGCAGTATCGCCTGATTAGTGTAACTACGTTAGAAAACCAATTTGGCCTCAGCATAATTTCACATAAGCCACGAAAAACCAAACTAACGAAAGCCAGCTGTATCTTTAGCACGCTAGTTTGCCAGCTAGCTGCGATGGTTGGATTATGGTAAATACGCTGTTTAGTTAGCTTGTCAACTCGTATAGAGTCATCGCCGATCAAGTGATGTATCGCCAACAATTCCAATCGCTCGCAACGGTAATGTATAATCTATACCATTCTTTAAAGCCAACGATAAAAAAAACAACCTAGTATTAGCCATCTGTTAGCTAGCCTCGTTAGCTTGCCAATTAGCAGACTCCTAGCCAACACAGGCTAGCTTAACTGTCCCAACCGTTTCGTGATTGAAATACCAGTATCTTTACGTTAACCGGGGTGTGTGTGAGAGTATGTTCAAGTCTTTGTTCTTTCCTGTCCTTACCAGAAATTAAGGCTTTTTGAGCTTTGTGTTCTTGAGCTGTTCAGAAGAGGAATGCAGGTTATCCTGGCTCAAGTCTGATCGGTCTATCCAAGATGGCTGCTCACGGCACAGGGTTTCCTCCGCTGTATACAATGGGCTTCTGGGACAAAGAGCATCATATGCGGCGATTTGAGGTGTGTGCACTGTTTGGAGCGCAACCTCACCTGCACAGGTGTATTCATGCATACTGTGCTGAGATACCTCTTGATATAGATAAAGTGCGGTATCTGATTATAAAATCAGTACTTAGGTGAAATCATGTGATAGACAACAAGTGTGAGTGTTCAGAGATTTGATTACACCTGACTAACCTGGTTTAGAAGACATTGTGCACTTCGGCTGCTGTTTCAGTTTTTGAAAATGTTGAAGGCCTATATTAGACTGATTCTGAAATGTGAGGTTTAGCCAATCCAACCCGTTGTATGCCTAAGAGTATAGTTGTATTTGTTTATTTGGATCCCCATTAGTTGTTTCCAACTACTTCTTTCTGGGACCACATTCAGAGACAATTTAAAAATGAACACATGTTATTGTATACATTTAGTAATTCATAGACTTATGGCATCACCATTGCAACTTAAAACTATCCTCAAGATGGGTTATACAAAACATTAAACTAGAACTATATAATCAAGTTGTAGCCTAAATAAAAACAATTATCTCTGTCCATTTGAACATCCATACTGCTAAAAAATTTAGAAAAACTGAAGTCTTCAAGAACAAGATCTTTAGCAGTCTCTTAAACTTTTTTTTCAGTAATTCTTCAGATATGAAAACAGTTCCAGTGAGATATAGCTTGGCCCTATTAATGTGTTTTCATTGCAATGGTGGTTGATATCGTGTGCAAATGAGGCCATGTTACATTAGCATAAGGAAGTGGGCCCCACTTCCTTATGCTAATTGTTTGCATATTTATTATATTATGAGATATTTATTAAATATTTGGACATGATCCATTCTGCCAAAATGTCTCTCTCTAAAGTTTTTGCTCCAGCAGTGCTGCAACCTTTAATCAGATTTTCTAGGCTGGTATGGTTTGATACCCAGACTAGTTTGTATATGACAGCTTACAAACCATATAGTGTATCTATTTCATGTCAGTGTTACACATTTTCATGCACATAAAATCCCTTTCTGATCCACTGGTCTACGATGTAAATGAAATCATGTGAATCCCAAGTAATTCAAATTGTCTCTGATTATGTGTAGTATGTGACATTCATGGTGTGTCTTGGTGTGACACACATTTTAATTTCAAGCACTTTTGAAAAATATGAAACATTTTAATCCAGTAATTCACAACATTACATGCTTTCACTGTACAATATTTCTTACAGTTTTACATACAACCACATGCAGTGTGCTTTCCCAAGCTTAGCCTGGAGAACTGGACAGCAAACTAAAAGATATATCTTAAACTTTGCAAGGTAAATATGTGATATACTGTAGAACAAAGATTTGATCTTGAGAAAGATGATGAACTCCTTAACAAGGAAAATATATTTATGTCTTACAAGTAAACATAAGTAAATAAGTCTCAAGTCTGTGTGTATCTGCATCGCTCCTACAAGGTGTCTTTACTGAAAACGTTGTATTAACTGACATTATGACTAAGATCTTTTTTTGATGGCAACAAATGGCCTATAATATCCCATATACTGTACTTCAAGCTACATTTAAGTGAGTAGATCTGCACATTAAATTCACCAATGACCGCAAGCTGCTTCATTGTTATTTTCCCATCGCTTTGACTGTAAATCCAAGGTAACAATGTGACAAAAGCTAAAACTCTCATTCAGCTCTAAACGTGAGCATCTAAGAGAAGAGATGACAGTGGTTGTCCCCCCCCCAACCCATTAGTCCACCAGTGTTGTGTGTCCTTCTCCAGATTGACTCCATATCACAACCACATCCTCAGCAGCAAGAGGCTGAACAGTGCACAGATGCAGTGGAGTGTGCTTGGGTGCCAGGAGGGGGCGCTGTTACATAGGTCTGAGTCACAGCAGTGGATGCGCACCCCTGGTAGCTCATGTTGTTGGCAGTGTCTGGATGTGGCACAACCACTGGTCAGGACAATACCCAAGGCCGCTGGAGGGACAGAAGGGGGAGACAGTCAGTCAGAGAAGAGTGACGAGCTGGTGTTTGGCTCAGCAAGAAAAAAAAAGCAGAAGTAAGCGCAAGTGTGTAATGAGACGTGAGATCTTAAAAGGCACACGCCACAGGCTATGTCTTAACAGCTAAGAAGACAAGCTCTCACTGACAAACAGTACATTCTGTACTGTTCAATGCAGTAACTTAGAGTAGCATCCCCACAAACATCTTTGTAGAATTGGAGAAAAAAATTAATGTCAAACCCTAAACCTAAATCCACACTTGTGTGATAGTGAATGGTGCAAATTCTGTGGAGATTCTCTCTACTTGTGGTTGTGCGATGTCTCTCTGGTTGTCATATAGTTATGGAGAAAGGCATGTGGCTAAAAACTGACCTCCAATAATTATGCAATATAATTTGTGAGGTATTTACATTGGTCTTTATTCTGACAACAATTAAACTAAAATGCATAATTAGAATCTTTGAGCAGCAATTATAAATACAAGGGAGCCATACTTCTGCTTCTCCAACCTGTTTGTCAAAATAGATTATATAATGGGATTTTACTGAGCACCTTATTGCATTCAATTAGCGCCTGGCAACATCTCTGTAATTTATAATCCCCTAATGATGAAAAACAAGAGTGGTCAGGTCTCCTGGGTGCACAGCAGATCCTGCCAATAATCTATCTCCACAGTTATAATGTAAGAGACCGCTGAGAAGTGAGAGGACATTGCTCCGGAGAGAAGGGCACTGGACTAGTTATGGATTAAGGACAGATGTCTTGTATCTGAGAACAAAGGGGACTATAACTCTAAGACTCTTATGGAACTTCCCCAGCATCTGTTAGGTTTGAGTTTGGCGGGGTCACATGAAGATTAACAGGCTGACTGGCCACCGATTACTGCCAAGACACTGCTCCGAGATTTTGACCGACAAGTGCTTGTCATACGGTTTCTAATTGGCTGTTGTCAGTCCTTTTCTGAGCTTGCTGTTTCTCTGAGCAAATGGAAAAGGTGCATCATCAGCCCTTTCAACATGAGTGGATCCTTTAGACAGCAAGCAAAGGAACAGCTGGATTGTCCACGCTTCCATGGATATCAGCAGAACTACTCATCTGACCATCACTCTCCTGTCATGGGTGCCCACATCCTCCATTTGACTTAACATCAAATCAAGGAGTGACTTATAATTTACTCATCAAAGCACACCAAAGTAGGGGTTATGTAACTATCCTCAGCGCAGGGAGCAATATAATACTCACATCAGCGGACAAAGAACATTTACATGAAAGTATGATTACAAATGATTATGCCAATGTCCAGTGGCACGCCAGAGCGAATTCATCATGATTAAATAGTCTTCCACTCCACCATAAATATTCTTTAAAAAAGTATCAGACGCAGTAGCTCACTGACTTGGAGGATGAATAGAAGAGAAAACTGTGATTTCGTTACATATTGATAACGGAGGTTTACTCACTGCTCTCTGTCTTGATGCAGAAGCGGTGTTTGAAGCCTTTGTGTGAGTGAGTGCAGGTGATGACCTCTGGGTTGGAGCAGCCCACGTCCACGTACCTCTGGCCCAGGATGATGTTGCAGCCATAGCACTGCAGCCCCTGGACTGCAGGGGACACACAGAACAGTACGTGACAACTTGTTCGGGTGCAGTTTAAGATGATGTGCCAGCTTGTTTGTGTAAAGCCACTGGGGTGCATAAGCAATGGAACCTTTGCTGCTGTTGGACAATGGAATAAATAGCATAAACAGATACTGTATGCAGTACAGGCTGGACATACACACAGGACCTATGGTGACCATTGGGAGCTCCTCACACCACCATTATGATTACCAATATTGGATTGAATGTTCCCATAAGAAGGAGAAAGAGATTAGCCTGATTTGTCTGGCACAGATTTATTCCACATCCTGTTAAAAAACCCTCATTGGGGTACATGGACATTTGGATATGTGGGTTGTGGACAAAACAACATAAATAATGTTTAGGGGGAGTGCTGGTGAATCAAAATACTTGTCATCACATCCTATTAAACCCATGTTGTTAAAAGTGATATTGTTGCTTTCGAGCTAAAGTTTTCCCAACTTCCACCCAAACACATAATTTACTTTGACATAGCCATGACTCTAAATATATGTCAGAAGCATCTGCAATGGCTCTGATTCAAATTCAAATGATCTTTATAACAACTGCAGATGTCGACTAAAATTGTGGCATTGTAGTGTTTCTTCCTGAAGCAACAACAGCACATAAAGAGTGCAAATGAGTCAATTCTAAAGCAAGCTTTCTGTTCAACTGAAAGCAGAATCTTGCAAAGCATTTGAAGAGAAGTTCATCTCGGTTAATTTCTCTGAAACATTTCACGGTTCAAACAAGGACCATTGCTTTTATGAGGTTGATATTTGTTCTCATCCTGACGTTACTCAACTGCTTCCCTTCCCTTCAACTCTCTTTTCTTTCTTTCTTTCTTTCTTTCTTTCTTTCTTTCTTTCTTTCTTTCTTCCTCTCCTCTCCTCTCCTCTCCTCTCCTCTCCTCTCCTCTCCTCTCATCTGTGCTTAGGGGTGACTCACCCAGTAGTACACCCCATCCCAAGCTGTCTGCCTGCCAGCTCCAGCTTGTGATCTCACAGCCGTGTCTCTACCACTCAGCACCCTATAAGTGGTGTGGTGGAAACTACAGCACAGAGAGGGACACACGAGGAACTAAATCAACATGCAGCTAGATTAGGATGTTTACTTTCCCCTTTCAACTGATCATCAACTCATCAGTTAACATGATAATCTACCAAAATAGGTTTGTCCCTATTGATAAAAGAAGAGCAGGCAGACAGTAAATGATTGTAGAATATTAAAGCACCTCTATTCAGAAATAAAATGCACCAAAGTCTTCTTTCATCTTTGGGTCCCCTCTTCTCCTGTGTCACTGTCTCACTGCCTAACTCTCTCAAGAAAGTAAAGCTAAGCCTGAACAGAACAAATCCAGCAGAGCTTAAATGGATTGTCCGTGGACTCAGACCCCTCACACACCTGTGCGCGACCCCCAAACTCCCACACATAAGATGGAAGATCAGCTTTGGCTGAAACCAATCCTCCCTCTTTATCTGTGCAGCCCTGTGGACAGAGAGCGAATGCGAGGCCTCTCGCCGTCTCTGCTTCGTTAAATAGCCCACCGAAAGCTCTGATAGAGCTTTCAGGAGCAAACTAATCCCAGGCAAATGCTCTTACAAAAATCACTTTAGAAATCTGCTGGAATCAATGTAAAGCCTCACAGGGACTGAGAGCAGATGCCAGCATTTAGTGGATGTGTCATACTCCCCTGCTGGTGATACACCATGCAGTCAGAGCTCATATAAATATTGGAGTGTGTCATTAGAGCTGGGTAATGGTTGCTGAAATAAAAAGCAATGGAATGTTCATTTACATCTGTCAAACCACCTGATTCATCAATTCACCATGATGTTTTGTTACACACCACATGCAACATTGAAAAGCTGGTATGAGCATTTATCAACTTATGAAGACATTCAGTGTCCATGGCAATATGCAATTCATTATAACCACACATCCTCTCCCAGTATATGCATTGCAGAAGTTGATGAACTCTGTCGACATCAACATTTATTGTGACCTAAATCTAATCTTATCAATTATTGCTATTGAGTACATTTTTGTACATTTGAAATGCAAATGTTCTCAAGCTCATTTGCATTTCAACACTCAGCATCCATTACACTATTATATTATGCATAATATTATATTTTTATCAGAACATTTTTAAGAGGAAGACAGCTGGAAAGAATAGTAGGCAGCATAAGCAGACAAACAGAAAGGATTTTACGGATTACCGTAAGAACTTT
This sequence comes from Myoxocephalus aenaeus, assembly GCA_038501785.1. Lineage (NCBI taxonomy): Eukaryota > Metazoa > Chordata > Actinopteri > Perciformes > Cottidae > Myoxocephalus > Myoxocephalus aenaeus. The sequence continues at coordinate 738,162 of JBAMJR010000001.1, read as the reverse complement.
TGGATTTAATTTAGGAAAGGTTACTACTGCTTGCCTGTCATTATATTTGGTTTAGCTTATTCAATAGGACTTACAATGAACTTATGCTCAAAATGAGCTTCAAGGGCATCATAAAGATATTAGAAACACATTATGATTACAAAATTACCATTGTAATCAAACATTATGTGATAGATAACAGGTATCAAATTGTCAACTGTTATGGTATTAAACTCAATGTCCTCTGGTGATGTGTGTTTGATAGTTATGTTGTTGTTTTTACTTAATTAATGAACACTAAATACTATTATTATCACCTATTTAGAATTTCTGTTGGATTTTCAACATAAATGAATACACAAAGTGGATACCTTTTGTCATACACTGCAATTATACCTACGTTTGTTTAATGGTTGCCTCCTCATTAATTAGTCTGTCCAGGAGCTCACTTCCCCTTCTGGTCTGCAGTTGGGATCAGAGGTGATCTGACTCAGACCAAACACTGAGATACGAATCAAGCAAAGCAACATCTCAGCGCACAACATCTCAGCGCACAACATCCCCCCAGCTGCCTCTTGTTTGGCCCCGAGTGAAACACGGGCTACTGCGAAGCCGAATCAGGTCAATCGTTATAACTCTTTGGGGAAATTTAGTTTGCCACCTATTGATATCATCTATTGTTTGGAGGCATAGAACTGAACTCCCGGGTCAATTACAAACAGACCAAAGGCATATTTATCGGGATCCCTTTTCAACATGGTCGTTCATTATATGTACGTGGTCGTTTCAGTTGGTCTTGGTCTGGAACAGCACCAGCCTGTTTTCTATAATTCCACTGCTGTGTTGTTTTAATATTTCGCAAATGTTAAAAGTTATATATTACTTATTATTTGTATTCGTATACATCAGTCTAAACCACCTATTACATTATGGCTGTACATTATATTATTGATTAATTTGCCTGTAATAGGTTATTTTAAGTGAAGATTATGTATATCACAGATTACACACACGCATACACACGACACTGCACGCACGCCACACACACACAGACATCAAACAAGGACACACACACACACACAACACCGCACGCACGCCACATGCACACACACACAGACATCAAACACACATGACACCGCATGCACGCCACACGCACACACACAGACATCAAACACACCACATACACACACACACACACACACACACACACGCACACACACACACACACACACACACACGCACACACACACACACAACAAATTTCAAAACTAAATTACTACTCACCCTGTTTCAAGTAGAGTGCCCAAACCACGATAAATCCAAGCCCATACACCAGCCAGGTATGTAAAGTCATGGATGCAGCACAATAGTGATGATGGGGGGGTCAGTGCTGGAGGAGACAGAGACAGAGATTTCCTCTGCTCTCATCTAATAGTCCAACAAAACAGACAGAGACAGAAACCTAGCGGAGGTCCCACTTTCCAAAGCTCGAGCAGCCCGAGTGTCTCTCTCCAGCCTCAGCGAAGCTCACGCGGTGCGCGAGTTAACTGCCGGTTTGTGTCCAGTGAGAGGGGGAGCCAACCATCCAGGCAGTCAGTCAGCTCAGCAGCCAGTCAGGCAAAGAGACGGGGGGAGGAAGATAAATGAGTGAGGGAACTAGATAAAATAATGTATTCCTCAGCAGTCTCCTCACACCCTGAGCAGGAGAAGCTAGTTGATCTCGTTGTTGGATCAGTAAAGAAAAAGAAAAAAAGCCTCTCTTCTCTCATGTCAAACTCCTGAAGAAAAAAATATATTTAAGAATCACCTTGTCTCATCACAGAGGTGAAAACAAACAAGCGTGGTCCTTTTTCCAGTTGGGGGAAAACCCATCAATCAGGATTAATTCCTGATTGATAATTCATCGCTTCTAATAATAGCCCGATCACAATGTGTTAAAAGCCCAGGCGCTAAATGGGATGGCACACCAAGGGGGCCAGGTTGGTGTGCGTGAGTGTTTGCATGTGTGTCTCTCAGGAGCGTTGCCAAAGGACACACACACACACACACACACACACACACACACACACACACACACACACACACACACACACACACACACACACACACACACACACACACACACACACACACACACACACACACATTCCTAATAGGACAGGTTATCTCTGCGTTGTGCATCCCTGTGCTTGCACACAGGGGAGAAAATTCTATCTAATCAAGAATTAAAGAGTAAATCCTTTCTTAGAGACTGTAATGCCAGAGGATAAGGCAGGCTTTGCCGTAAGCTCTCTTTCCCTCCCCACCCAAAGCAACATATGGTCATGCCTGATAGATGGCTGCCAATGATCGCTGTCATTCATATTAAGGCATATTTAGAGTGACAGATTTTTCTGCATAAGTTTTGATCACAGTGGAATTTAGACAAGCTATTTTTCATTAGTGCTCATTCACAAAATAAAACAGCGCCGAATCACGTTCTGCAGAACATCATCTTTTTGTTACGTTTCTGCACACAAATGCAGTGCCTCCTTTCATTTGTAAGTGTGTGCAGCTGTGTGTGAGTTGTCTCTTCTCGCTGTGCTTTTATTCATGAGTCATTGTTTGTGTGTGAGTGTGTGTGTAAAGAAAAACAGTGTGAGAGAAGAGAAATGTCAGCAGTGTGTACAATCTGGGTGAAACATATGGTAGAAGTGGTCATGTGGACAGTTGCTTGTGTGCATGAGGAGGTGAGGGAGGAAAATGTGCTGTTTTAAGCTTAGCTTTAATCAATATGCCTGTGTGTGTGTGTGTGTGTGTGTGTGTGTGTGTGTGTGTGTGTGTGTGTGTGTGTGTGTGTGTGTGTGTGTGTGTGTGTGTGTGTGTGTGTGTGTCTTACAATTTGGGAAATACGCTGATTTGCTTTCTTGCCGAGAGTTAAATGAGAAGATTGAATTTTGGGAAATGATTGATACCGCTGTCATGTTTGAGCACGGTATAAATTTTTTCTTCTAACTCTCTGCAAAAATTATCATAATTCCCAAGATGTCAAACTTTAGCATGGACATGAGCTCTTTCCAAAATAAAAGCCATATCTTATTCTAAAAGTAGCATTACATTTGGAATGCACACTCAGGAAAACACACACCCACGCACCCGCACAACTCAACGTCTCCAGACTCCCATTCGTCATGGACATGGGTGATGAATCTATAATAGGACATTTTCATATTGCATCAACACAACCCAACTGAGTGGTGTGAAGCACAAAAGAGGCGTCCTTGTAAAAGTTCCAATGCTGATGTGCACATGCAATTGTTGTCTTGACCTTTTCCCTCTTTCCCCATCTTACTGCCCTTGTTCATTAATATTCTGCTGAGCTGCTTGAGCCTTTGAGTGATAAAGCCATAAAAGAGAGACTGAGAGAAGGATGGAGTCAGAGAGGGAAGAGGAGGTCCGGCGGTACTACAACGATGAAAGTGAGTCTTCCCCAAGCTGCTCCTGACTTATCTTATGATACAATAGCTGCTTTAAATACCCTTGAAATCCCCTGCGGTGTCTAGTTTGGAGTGACAGTGACCAGAATAGGGAAGGCTACATGGCTTTAAATTCTTGATGAAATTGCAATTAAGACACCAGAACAAGAACGGAGCCCGAGGCTGTGCAAGCAACGACCAAAAGAAACAACAAGGAAATACATGAAAAGTTAATTCTGCTCTATGGGCTTTAATTCTGGTCGTCTCTCCTAAAAGTGAAGAGGAGATGAAACTGAAAATGGCATTTACGACTTGTGTATTAACCACAGCCCAGCGGGTTCTCCGCAGCTTTAATGAGCAGTAATCCACTAATGTTTGGCCACAATACTCCACAACGTGGAAAGATATTCTGCAGGCCATATGCAGCTAAATCAAAACAAAAGCCTGGAAACTGCATCGAGGTTTGAGACTTCACTTTCAGGGCTTTGATGTCCCACACGTTTGGCTGGTTGGAGAAATCCTCAAGGGTCTCTTTCAATGCCCTTTCAGGACACTACTTGTGCTTTTGTCACATGTCCCGTGATTATAGCCTTAATGCTGGCACTTTCAGTAAGATTAACTGCTGAAGCCTTGAAGGGAAACTGCCTTTTTGCACCCAGAATATCAGGTTATTGAAAGTTTGACCGGAAGTATGTGCCTCTGCAGTTTTACACTAAAGGGAGTGCAAAGCCGGATTCTCCTTACAAAGCAGAGGAGAGGTCTCAGCAAAAGGCTAAGCTCCAGTTGTGGAAATGTAAGCACTTCTGAATTTTGCTTTATTACCCTTTAAATCATGGCATTTCGATATGAGTTAAATATATTTCATAATTCAGATTAGTCCAGTATGATCTATATCTTTTGTGCATATTATGATCTTCTACGTCTCTTCTCGCTGACAGTTTATTTCATCAGGATTGCAATCCAGCCAATGTCCATTGCCTGACCTAACAAGCTACAATCTCCTGTGTCGGGTGAGTGGAGGGTCCAGAGAAACTACCAGGTTCACATAATTATACATCTTCTCAAGCATGTAAGCGCTGCTCCTCTTAGCATCGTCTCAGCCTGTGGCATCTTCAGACGCACGGTCCAATCAGTGGCCTCACATTTTGTGCATGGCTGCTCTGTCTGCCTGCCCAGAACTCCTGAGGGTGAAGCCCAGGGGTCACTTCCCATCTGCTGCTGTCACTAGGGGTGGCACTAGCCATGCCAGCCCAGGGAGCCCAGGACCAGGCTTTGACCCTCTCTTCAACTGCCCTGAGACCTACCGTCTCCCACAGGTTAATCACATCTGCATGATGCACACTGGTTGCCGATCCGGAAGCATATTCTTTACCAGCATTGGCTACAATTCACTGCCTAAACTAGCTGCGACTAAATGTTTAAAATCATAGCCGAATCTGAGTTTAGAATATAACAGCAGTGTTCACAGTTTCAACATTCAGTAAATCTCCCATTTCACAATTAGGATACAATCATTTCATGGGATGCTCTAAACTCCAAAGCTGATGATTCTTCTTATTTCAAACTTTTTGAAGAGCTGTTATCAGATTTTAATTCACCCCTTGGATGTATTGCGTCTGGCATGAAAAATCAAACCAGCATTTGAAGGCTTGCTGGAGGGACATGCCTGATATGCTGCAGCACATCACTCGCAATGCTAATTGGATGTTTGGACTATTTTTAAAAGGTCCACTGAACCCGCGGCCAGCCTTTTAAAGAGCGGTGGATAAATAATTAAATTGACACAGATAGAGTAGAAGAATATTTAACTGCTACCCCCATTTAAAGGCTTAGCTTTACAAACCATCAACTTGATAATCTCTTAATTTAAACATCCCTCCCCCCAATCTCCAAAGTTTAGATGCAGCATCTGCTACACACCCTGCTGGAGAACATCTTTATAAAAATACAACCTGAGACATGCTGGCATCTGTTTTCCTAATGACTTTCATTCAGTGCCCATTCAGTCACTGACTGCATAGTGAACCAGCGTATTTGTGTTCTATTTAAATCCATATTACCGCTGACAGAATTTACAACACAGGTTTTTCGAAAGGTCGGATACTCCGGCGTAAGTCGCATATAGCTCAGGATTCAGCTTAGCTTGGCCCACATTAAGTCCTCATACATCTATGTATGTTTGTCATTTATAAATCTTATAGATTGTTATACTTTGTGAAATTGATGGCATGGGCTCTCAGGGGATTTGTAAAAAAGGTGGGGTGTTATGTAGCCATGCTCCCAAGAGAAATTCAAACATGCTTCTCTATGTTTTCTGTCAGCGAGAAACATTAAAAGCCCTGCCTCATGAATAATCAGAAAAATAAACTCATGGAGGTGAAGCGTGATTCCAGAGCATGTTTCAACAGGAGGGCTTGACAAGAGTTGAGACTGCCAGGAGCGTTGGATGCTGACCTGATAGCACACTGATGCCAATACCCGCTTTATTTGAATGCCTAATTAAAAACAGCACAACTTTCCCATCTCTGCCAGCTTCATATCTTAATCCTCCTCGGGCTTTGTCACCTAAATCACCTTTCAGAACAAAAGCGGATCCTATAGGTGGCTTGCTGCACCTATTGCCTGCGTGCCATCCCTCTCTGCACAGATTTGGCTCCCGGCCACCGCAGCCGGGCTCTGTGAGAGCATATGAATGGCATTAGCTCCGGGCTGTTGCCATGGTGTTGACTTATTTACTGTACATCAGCCCATTGACTTCAAACGGCACAGTACACATTTTGGCTGCCATATTAGTGTCAGTGTTATCATCCAAAGGACACATTTCCACTGGGTGATTTAAAAATGTAAACTGTGGCTGCTTAAAAACAACAAAAAAGTTATGAGCCAATGCAAAAAGTCCTGTAAGCTTAAGACATATTGACCAATAGGAAATGTGCGTTATTATAATAGAATAAATCAAATCTACACTTTATTGAATGGGTTTCGTTAATAACACATACAATTAAAAAAATAAGGAATTCCAATGAGATCAGACCAGAAAAGATGTTTATTAATAATGGGAAGAAAAACACATTTGGGATCTTTTTCTAATTTTGGCTCCTAATGAATAACACAATAAATCTGTGTTCATTTGAATTTTTTGATGTCTTGGCCAGCTGTTTTCTTGGCCAACAGCTGGCCTCACATTTTAATGAAACCACATGCAGGAATGCCACTGACATTTACCGAATAATCAATGTGTAAAGAAGTAAATGCCTTGATTATTAAAGGCTTCAAAAGACATATTTTGAGAAAAATTACTGATCCTAAACCACTTGAAGCAAAGCCATAATAATAATACAAGTAAAAAAACAGATATGTGATCCCCTAACAGATTCAACTGGTTGTGTAAGATGAACTCAGACTCAAGGTTGTTGAACGAGGATATTGCACATACAGTGCAACATTCATGAATGGAGGGAGAGCTTTGTTATATCACGAGCAGCAACAACATATTATGGGTTTGTATAAATACTAACACAATTTTAAACAATGCTTTATGATAGCAGATTTCTAATAAATATGTAATTTAAGGACATAATCCTAAAATTAGAACAGTGCGTGGGCTTGTTGAAACCTAGAGATTATGTCTCTAAGCTTATGTTTGTGCAGTGGAATAAAACATTTCTTTCTTTGGAAATCTTGGAGCATATTTCAGGTTTCCTGCAGGATAAATGTGAGTTGTTGCACGGATGGGTAGCTTTGCCTGAGAAAATGTCCTATACAGTCACTTTATAAAAAGTTACGCAACAAAAAGAAAAGCTCTGATTTCCCATGAGTTTAGAGTTATATAAATGTATAGTCATCACAGTAGAGTCATATTGGGGCTATGCTCTCACTTCTCTTTTTTACTTTTCTCATATAGCCTACACACCGATGGAAAATATACATAAATATATCTAAATATAGGTCAACAAATACTTTTTCTAAATGCACAACCTAATGAATGACCTTCATATGAGTTTGCAGGATAGTGTTACACTGGTGCTGCAAGACATAAGGGCCAGCTCCTATCAAATCATGCACTACATACATGTAAATTACACATTGCGTATTGTCTTATTTCCTTGTCGATGACTTGTTTGTGTTTTTTTCAGTTCTACAATTTCAGAGTAGTCAGTTGGTTCAGGAAACAAAGAGACAATTATTTTGGCAAATATTTTGAATGTATATGCACACCGACTGAGAAGGAGAGACTAAACACATCCTGTGATTAAATGAGCATTGTATAATACATCTGAAATTCAGAGATTCAGATTCAGAGACATCTGTGCCATCCTCAAGTGCACACACAACATGTCTAACACAGTATGGGAGGCAACAGGCCGAGGATGCTGTATGCAGGTTTTCTCGCATAGATCAGGTGAAAAGCCCCAAAACTGCCTTCTACACTGGACTGAACTATTTCTTTAGAATTGTCATGTAAACAAAACATTTCTCTCTGGCATGTGTGCAATAAATGGATAAAGAATTCAGAGATGGTCACTCCACTAATGCAAAAAAAGATCAAAGACTATACGCCATATCCTAATTAAAGATTATATACGGGATAGTATTGTGTATCTGCAAATCAGGATTCGAGAAAAATACCAGGCTCCTCCTCTGAATTAATCAAAATTAAGATGAGGGGGATTGAAAAAGCATAGACTGGAAAATTGCGTAATATGGTAAAATAGCTGCTGGATTGTTGGCTTTGAAGTAGGCTACAGTATATGAGATATTGTTACATCAGAAACTATGTTGTGAGGCGAAAAACCAAAGATAATATCAACTATACAACTTACAATATAATGGCCTCCGAGCACGTGGAGATAAAGTCAAATGTGCATGATTATAGATGTGACATAGGGTACTGATTGGACCTCTAGCCGGATTCACACGCTCCGTAGCAGTAGATGGCGATGTTGAGTTTCAAGCGACGTACCAGCTACACAGAATGAAAGAAGAAGAAGAAGAAGAAGCGGAAGCAGGAGAAACCGAAGAAGAAGAAACTCGCACGTGTGTACAACATGTCCGCCTGTCGTGCTTCCGTGAGCCGTGTTGACTAGTCTTTCCTCGTGTGACGCAGTTTTATTTCACAAACCGTACAATAACGTTACCAACGGCCGTTTAAGACAGCAGCGAAGCCTCACGATGGCGCAAAGGAAGAAGAAAATGACGAAGAAGAGGCGACACACAGGCAACAGAGACCCTGACGACGGAGAAGTTGAACTGGCGGTTGAAACTAAGGACGATGATGATTCCGTAAGGAGCCATATTTTAAGATAACTCACGAGGCAGCTGCCCGCTAATGACTTAATCGTAGCCTGTGACGGCCTTTACGTTGCAGGTCGGGTCGGGTCTTCGCTCAGGTGTTGATGGAGTCGGGGTCCAGTGGTAGAGCGTTTTACGACAGGTCTAGAGGTTTTCGGTTCAGTTACCGATACCCCCTGTATGTTGTTTTAAGCAACTCGTCACCCCTAAATAGTAAAATATGAAATGTTGACATAGTTATCTGTACATTCTCAAAGCCACTGATAACCATTGATTGTAATACTACTTGTTTACCTACCTTATGGTACATCTATGCGTAAACAGTACTGCGGTCAAGCCAGCCTCCACTTCGAAAAACAGTCGGGCCAGCCCACACATAGATTTTCGGGACGCGTTTATACCCGAATCAGAATCAGAAACCGTTTATTAGCCAGGAATGTTTTCACACAAACGAGGAATTTTTTGAGGCGGAAGGTGCATACATTGGACATGGACATGGGACGTAAGACGAGACAAACAACAATCAACGAAAACACTGCAATTAGTATTAAAATATGTGTAAGATAGGAAATACTAGGCATTACGGTACGAGTGTGTACAAACTGACTTCAAAATAAGAGGACACTTCCGATGACGGCAATTTCAAAATAAAAGCTCGTTGAAAGGAAATTCCACTAATTCCACTTCATGTTAATAGTAGACTATCAATCAAGACATGTTGATGTTTAATTACAAAATAAAAGCCCTTCAAAATCCCCTTCATGTGCTGACTATCAATTTATGAGGCAATTTATGTCTACTTTCAGATTAGATATGAAAGGAAATGACTTATGAACTAATTCCACTTCATACTGATAGTAGACTACCTCAAGATATGACCCAGAGACAATCAAGGCATGTTGATGTTTAATTACAAAATAAAAGCCCTTCAAAATCCCCTCCTTGAGCTGACTATCAATTTATGAGGCAATTTATGTCTACTTTCAGATTTAGATATGAAAGGAAATGACTTGTTATGAACTAATTCCACTTCATAGTGATAGTAGACTACCTCAAGATGTCACCCAGAGACAATCAAGGCATGTTGATGTTTAATTACAAAATAAAAGACCTATGTAAGTAGTGTAAAAATAACCTCATATAAAATACAAATAATAGAATATTAATACCATATTAACATAGCACCATAATATATATGTTTAAGGTGCAAAATAGATACAAAATAAATGAACATACATACAAGAAATAAAAAACAAGATTTTGACTTTCATTTTCTGCGTGCAAAAATATTCATGAAGGGCACAAACTGCAACTCCAGCTTTCTGTCCTGGCTCTCTTCAGGCCTTCAGGGTCCATGTTTAAACATTGTTCATGGAACCATTTTTGGCATGCGCCACATTGGATCTAAAAAATGACAAGGTAGAAATCACAACTATGAGTTTCTGGGTGTTTTTACACATTTTTAAACTACACATTATGTATTTATTTTATCTTTAAAGACGATATCTAGTTCAATGTAAATTTGATCGATTTATCAAAATACTCAACTTCACAAGTTAGAAGTTCTACTCTTTTCCTTTTTATCGTCGTGGCATTATTTGACCCTACCAGGTGTTAAGTCTTTTTAAGCTGAAATGATTAATATCGAAAAACCTAAACTTATCTTTTAAAGTATTCTTCTTGCAAAAAGGAGGGTCAGTTGCACAGAGCCACAACGATTCTGTGCAATGAGCGCTGACGATTGAATATCGCACAGCGTTATAAAGACAGTTTACAGGGGTGGGGGCTGTTATTGGAATATTCTGCTTTGACATTTACAAACAATAATAATAAACCCTCACCCAATTTGTCAGTGGAGGCCCAGATCCAGGAGGCTTTGCCATGGAGCACATGGCACAAAATACAATTGTTATTTGGGTTTGGCGAGTTCTTGATTAAATTCATGAATTGATTGATAGTCAGCTCAAGGAGGGGATTTTGAAGGGCTTTTATTTTGTAATTAAACATCAACATGCCTTGATTGTCTCTGGGTCATATCTTGAGGTAGTCTACTATCACTATGAAGTGGAATTAGTTCATAACAAGAGTCATTTCTTTTCATATCTAATCTGAAAGTAGACATAAATTAACTCATAAATTGATAGTCAGCTCAAGGAGGGGATTTTGAAGGGCTTTTATTTTGTAATTAAACATCAACATGCCTTGATTGATAGTCTACTATTAACATGAAGTGGAATTAGTGTAATTTCCTTTCAACAAGCTTTTATTTTGAAATTGCCTTCATCGGAAGAGTCCTCTTATTTTGAAGTCAGTTTGTACACACTCGTACCGTAATGCCTAGTATAAACGCGTCCTGAAAATCTATGTGCGGGCTGGCCCGACTGTGTTTTTTGAAGTGGAGGCTGGCCTGACCGCAGTTAAACAGTCCAGTGAAGGAGACATCATGTGTCCAGAAGGCAAACCTTTTAATGTGAACAATGTTTGCATATTATAATCCAAGCACATTATAACCGTTATCCTATATTAGCAGAACTATCCAGGGAAAATGTATACTTCTTGCATTTGAAGAAACATGTCAATAGATTAATTCAGCAAAAGGCCTCGATAAAAGAAGTGTTTGTGTTTTTGGTACCTCTGTCATGTTGTTGAGAAGCTTTTGATGTGTTTTGTTGTTGTTTTCCACAGATCGGGAAGAAACTCTTGCGGATCGCGACCAACACCGATGCGGAGCCGGACACCAGGCAGCTGGTCCGAGCCCAGAACAAGAAGAAAAAGAAGTCTGGAGGCTTTCAGTCCATGGGTAAGACTAGTGAAGAGTGTTCAGATTTCCCATCTTGACCGCTGGTTACTTGCAATATTGTAAATCTAAATCATTTGAGCTGAAATGTCTACTTTAAGTGAAGTCCCAGAGGCAATAGTATGTAACTAATATGTTTATGATTGCAGGTCTCAGTTATCCTGTATATAAAGGTGTCATGATGAAGGGTTACAAAGTCCCTACACCGATCCAAAGAAAGGTAAATCAGTGCCACTTAAATAATCCCATAATCAAACATTTAGGACTTCTAACAGCACAATATTTCATGCAAAAATTCTTCTCTTCACTACTTCAGACTATCCCAGTGATTTTGGATGGCAAGGATATAGTTGCCATGGCGAGGACTGGCAGTGGTAAGACTGCTGCTTTCCTGGTGCCCATGTTTGAGAAGTTGAAAGCGCCTCAAGCCCAAACCGGAGCCAGGGCCCTAATCCTGACCCCCACCAGAGAGTTGGCTCTGCAGACCATGAAGTTCACAAAAGAGGTCAGATGAACAGACAGATACATGTTTACTGTTGTTTATTGCTAAATTTAGTTTGAGTTACAATGTAAATCCTTTTTTAATTGTAGTTAAATTCATCTGCAAATCCGTCCCTGTGATTTAGTAACTGTGCTTGACTTCTGTCACTTTATTTTGGTATTATAGTTGGGGAGATTCACCGGCCTCAGGTTTGCTTTGATCCTTGGTGGAGACAGGTGGGTAATCTCTCAATATTCGTATGTTGTTTGTCTGTTGTACTCTAAGATCTGTGCAATTGTCCTTTAACTCTGCAATGGATGTAAATTTCTCTGCTTTTCCCCCCAGAATGGATGATCAGTTTGCCGCTCTTCATGAAAACCCCGACATGTGAGTGTTTAGTTGTAGCGTTGACTCGTAATGTTGATTCTCGCCATCCATGCACTGTGAATTGTAATCTGATCTCTGCTCTTTCCCCCCAGAATCATCGGTACCCCTGGTCGCCTCATGCATGTTGTCAAGGAGATGAACCTGAAGCTGCAGAATGTGGAATACGTGGTGTTTGATGAGGCTGACAGGTGAGGAAATGTAATTGTTTAATGGTGTCATTTTCAATTCACAGCTTGGATTCACACTCGCAAGGCGTTAATGTGTGAACGTGTCTGTTTTCAGGTTGTTCGAAATGGGTTTTGCCGAGCAGCTCTCGGAGATCATCCGGAGGCTTCCAGACAGCAGACAGACTCTGCTGTTCTCTGCCACTCTGCCCAAACTGCTGGTGGAGTTTGCCAGAGCTGGTGAGATCACTACATTTCTGTTTTGCATGCATACATCATGATAGAAGATCAGCACTGTAACCATCTTCTTATCATCCATATAATAAGTTTATGCTTAAGGCCAAAGAAAACTAAATAAGCCGTTTCTTTTATATTTCCAGGGCTGACTGAACCAGTGTTGATTCGTTTAGATGTGGATTCTAAACTCAGCGACCAGATTAAGGTAACGAAAGAACAGAGTTTATTAAACATTAAAGGGTTGGTAGACTTGATTTGAGACATGATTAATGATGTGCTCAATTATAATTTGTAGTAATTACTGCTGAAATGGGATGTCAGTAACCACCATCCGAGACCTCTGTGATTATTTGATAATTTGAATAAATATGACCGATTTAAAGGTGCATGTTACATCTGAAGCTTGGAGCTGTCCATCCTGTACAAAATTTAAATTTCTCCTGTCTTCCCTTAGCTGTCATTTTTCCATTTGCGCATGGATGACAAGCAAGCGCTCCTGCTTCATCTGCTGAGGAACATAGTGAAGCCTCAGGAGCAGACGGTTGTTTTTGTAGCCACTAGACACCATGTGGAGTACATCAAGGAGGTAAGCGACAAACGGCAGATTAACTCAGTTGTGGCCCTTTGTCTGTATTTTTTCTCAATGACCACACACATTCTCAGTTAATCCATGTGGAAGTTTCCTCATATTTATGAAATATGAGCTTTGATTTATTTTGATTTGATCTCCAGCTGCTCACTTTAGAAGGAGTGGAGTGTGCCTACATCTACAGCGCCCTCGATCAGACTTCCAGAAAGATCAATATCGGGAAATTTGTGCATCGGAAAGCCATGGTGCTAATTGTGACTGATGTTGCTGCTCGTGGTATCGACATTCCCATGCTGGACAATGTCATAAACTACAACTTCCCCTCCAAGCCCAAGCTATTCTTGCACAGAGTTGGTAAGCGGCTTGTGACCTCGATTTGCCCGTAACCAAATTCTAATAAGGGGACGAACTGACCAGCATGATATGATACATTTACATGTTTTTTTTGGCCATCGTCATCACCTGTCTTTTCCCATCAGGCCGTGTGGGACGTGCTGGACGCAGCGGCATAGCCTACAGTCTGATTTGTCCAGATGAGATGCCTTTCGTCTATGACCTTCACCTCTTCCTTGGAAGGCCTGTTCATTTTGCCACACCTGAACACACACCAGGTAGGCTTTGCAGATTGCCTGCCAGGACTTCAACGGATGAGTATACTCTTGGATTGATTAGTTGTCATAATAGTTGGCTCTCTGCTGCTCGCCCCCTCCTTCAGATTTAGAGGGTTTGTTCGGTCGGGTCCCTCAGAGTATCCTGGATGACGAAAGTTCACATTTGACGACTGCTCACGAAAACTCCCTGGACCTGCAAAGCATGCTCCATGTCTCCGAGAACGCCTACAAGCAGTACATTAAGTCTCGACCAAGCCCCTCACCTGAGTCCTTCAGACGGGTCAAAAACACAGATCTGTCCATTATGGCCGTCCATCCAATACTAGGTAAGTTTGGAGGAGGATGTCCGATGAAGAAAACGGTGATGATGGTGCTCAGGCAGTAGTTGGTAGTAACCTTTTGATTGACCTTGTTTCAGGGTCTTGTTTGGAGAAAATGGAACTGGAGCGCCTTCACATAGTTGATGCCATCAAAGGCTACAAATCCAAAGCGGTGAGTTACTGTAGATAATAATGTAGATATCTCATAGTGCCGAAATTTCCTTCTAACCTGTGATTGCACATTAAAATGTTCTCCTTTTGTCTCCGTGTAGACTATCTTTGAAATCAACTCTAGCAATAAGACAGAGGCAGGTAAGGTTATGCAGGCCAAGCGCTCCAAGGACACGCGGCTGGTGGACAAATTCAGCAAACAGAGAGCGTCCCTGGCTGCAGAAAGCCGTCTGCTCCAGCCCGTCAAATCCACCACCGCAGCCGACGATGATTTCACAAACAGCACGGGCGAAAACGAGGACGATATGAAGGCAAGAAACTCTCATGCTTCTGCGGTATTAATATTTGAAACCAAGCATCTACAGCCTGTCTCTTGAGCCTAAAGATATTCAGTTTATTATCTATTGATATAAAGAAAAGCAGCAAGTACACTAATCATTCAAAACAGTTAATTTGCTGTTGATAAACTGGTCATTAAATTAAGTAATCGATACAGCTCTAAAATATATATATTTTAAAACATTTGAATGAGATTGAGCAGCTTCTCTACTATGCGTTAATAATTGTTGCATATCCTCACTTTGTACATGGCACTTAAATGCTAGCAGACTCTGCTGTTCTCTGCCACTCTGCCGAGAACAGAGTGGCAGAGAACACTCTGAGGTGTTACGCGTCAATGTTTAACGTGTAACACCTCATGTTTCCACCAGGGGGTGTTCTCGGCTGTAGTAGGTGGAAAAAAGAAACGCCTGTATGATTATGGGGAAGATGGGGATGAAGGACAACAGAACAAGAGAAGCAGAAAGTCAGGCAAAGATGACGAGTATTACATCCCCTACAGACCCAAAGACTTTGACTCTGAGAGAGGGTGAGACGATAAACATTGAGCTTCTTTCCATCAAACATAATTACAATGCATTTGCTGTGTGTGATAACGTGTGTTCTGTGTGGCCTTAGCTTACGTCTCGGCACAGAGGGCTCTGCCTTTGAACAGCAGGCCTCCTCAGCGGTCCTGGACCTGATGGGAGATGATGGAGAAAAGTTAAACCAGCACAAGAGCATAATGAAATGGTGAAAATGAAAAGTCACTTAATCTTTCTTTATCCTCCTCTTTCTGACAACCCATGCTTCTGATTCCGCCATTTAGTTCCATAATTAAGTGTCTCTCTGTCATTTTTAGGGATCGTAAAAAGAAGCGCTTTGTGAGGGATGCAGGAAAGGAGGACCAGAAGAAGAAGATCAGACTAGATGGTGGACAGGTCATCGAGAACAAGAAGAACAAGAAGAACTTGTATCCTCTTTGTGTATTTGTTTACTATTCCGGTTCTCTCTCACGCTGACCATATTTACCTGTATTGTTGCGATGTCGTTTCACTTAACCACACGTCAGTTACGATGAGTGGAAGAAAAGATACAAGGTCGATGATGGAGATTCTGGCTCAGATGGAGAAGGAGGAGGAGGAAGAGGAAGAGGCGGTCGTGGAGGGAGGAGGCCAGGAGGAGCAGCAGGAGGTGGAGGAGGTAGGAGAGCAACTGTTGAGAAAAAAAATCTAATTTACTGACTAAATCAAAAGTTTACTCCAGTGACATTAAATAACCAAACAAGATATAAAGTGTACGCTTTAGAGGTGTTAGTTGGTGGATTCTTCAATCGTTGAACAGAGCAAGGTTCATTGTTTCCAGTCGTGCTAAAAAAGAAAACATACTCGTATGTACTATCAATTTGTTTTATTTATTTATTTATTTTAAATCCATGTTTCTTTACTATCCGTCTCCCAGGTCGTGGCCGTGGCGGTGGTGGTCGGGGCCGTGGCGGTGGTGGTCGTGGTCGTGGCAGTAATCCAAACTTCCAGAGCCCAGGAGGATCGCAGCAGGCGCCCGGTGGCCTCAGAGTTCGCTCAGAGCTGAAGACGAGGGATCAAATCCTGAAGCAGCGCAAGAAAGACGAGAAGCACCAGTTCCTGCAGAGTGGAACCCTGAAGAACCGATCCAAAAACAAAAAGTGGCTCGGAGAAGTTAAGAAGTCAGGTTTTGGACGGGGTGGTCAAAAGAAGGGTAAGATGAGGAAGAAACTCTGAGGAGGACACAGAGGGATGGTGGTCGTGATGAGGGACTGGATAATGAATACCATTATATTTCTACACCACCTTCAATCATTTTACAGCGTCTTTCATGATTTAAAGGAGAAGATGAGTTGAGGACAGCATTTCTACACCGTAGAGATGAACTGCTGAACTCTAAATTTGGCAGAGTATGTATAAGAATAATCCAGTGAACTGCAGTTTCCTCTTTTCTGTGTGTTGGCAGATTGTTTTTGAGTACTAAGATATTTCTATACACATAATTAACTGATGGCAAAATACAGACGTGATTATGATAATATTCTGTGTCTTCAATTTGCAGTCAATTGCATGTTGATACAACAAACAAAAGTGTTTATGATGTGACTTTCCAAAATATAACCATTTTTATTCTTGAATCTGAGACTGTTAAGTGTCCCTGATGTACATATATCTGCATTAAATACTGGTTCTGGTCCATAACTTTACCAAAAGCGGGAATGTGTCTGGAAGAACATCTTTAAGAAGTGCGGCTCTGGCTACATATGGTATGACAATATAGCTCCATTAAACAGGGTTCCAGTTTCGGGGGAACCGTGGTCTGACTTTCTCTATCTGGTGTTCTTTTGTACATTTAGTTTCCGTTTGAATGAAAGCCGAGTCGGGGAAACCGCAGGCTTTGAAAGGATGTTTGATGTGACTTTGTTCCCTGTCGTCGGCCTTCATATTTGTTGGTATGTCCTTTCTTCCTGCTGGTGTAAAGTCTGGAGCTCTCCCAGTTTGTTCCCCAGTGGATGACGTGAATGAAAAATGAGGCACTGGTTTGTGTGAGTGGGTTGTCTGTGAACCTCAAAACGGACGACTACTACTGGGAGCCTGAACGGTCCAAAACCTTCAGCTTCTCATTATTTTCCCCCTTTTTGTAATGTTGTAATCCACCAAATGATGTGTTCAGTGAACGAGCTGAAACCACTGGTTCTGTTATTTTCTACGTTTAGTTTTCTGCTAATAAGTAGTTTAAAAATAGTACAGCTTCTTTATACGGTACGATGCTGCACTCTTTTGGTGGAAAACTCTCACTGCAAGTGTATTGGAGCGCCCCAGACCAGTGCTGTGGTCCACTGGCTCCCCACCGCTCATGGTGGGTCTCTTTGCAGTAAGGCAGGAGAGTTGAGAGGTCACGAGGAGATCTGCCTTGTATTAGTGTTCAGATTAAGTTTGGCTGCTTAATCGGTAGAATACAAACATAAGTCTGACTTGTTTTTGTGAGTCAGGTGTCAATTATAGCTGACAATTATTAGAAATATATCCATATTTATCTGAAATGGAATTTAAAAGGGTGGCCATATTTAGACAAATCTAATGTTTATAGTTATTAAGTATTTATATTACAATTACTTTAATGGATTACCTTTAGTACAAATAGCAACTGACTTTTCTGACTTTAGTTTTAATTATGTCTTTCAGGTTCTTTCCATGAACATATTTAATATCGAGGCTTGATGTGTTTAGATTCCCACCAATCCAAATGAAAGTTGTGCTGTTAATTTGCATTCAAGTCAACAATATTCTTTGGGGTTGTGTACATCAACGATATAGTAAACTAGAGTTTTTTTCTTTTTCTTTTTTCGCTTCACATCTGAGAAGCATCACATCCAACCACGTGTCAAATGATCATGTAATTTATTTCCTGCAGAAGATGCAGCAGTCGATCATCGGCAAAGGAGTCTTCTCTCCTCAGCTGCTGGGAAGGTGCAAAACATGACCACATGCACAGGTCTGAGAGCAAAGAGCAGCACTACACCAGGAGGGAGGGAGAGGGAGACGAGTAGCTCACTCCATCTGGATGTGGTTACGGCGCTCGCTGAGTTTTGGATGCTATGCGTACATGCCATCATAGGTTATTCATGGCTGCACTGAATCAAGGGCTGAGAATTGTGCCTTCCAGTCGTCTGTGTGAATGCTGCTAAAGATGGAAGAAAATGGGTGGTAGGTGGATAATGTATTTGGTCCAAACACAGCGGGGTCGTCATGGAGATTGTCACAGGACACACGCCAGAACAGTCATATTTCATAATAGCGTGATCTTCCAAATAACACGTTCATTAAACTCACCAGTTGCTCTGTCGAGGGGATAAAGCAAGTTGAGTATTAGGTTGCTATGCAGTTTATGACCAGCCACAACTGAATCAATATTTTATGATTGAAAAATAATACAAAATATGTAATGTATATATTTGCACAACCTTTTGAGACGAATAGTAATAATGTTATACAGTTACTCATAAGTATAGAGAAAATGCAGCTAAAAACAATGGACCAAATTGTTAATATAATACATGCAAAATACATTTATACAATAATACTTTGCACTATCATTTTATACGACGAAATTAACCAACAATACATTTATTTAATGCTGTATTTGCACTATTGAAATAGCTTCTTATTATTCGCATTCGCTGACATTTTGACATCTACACATTTAATGAGTAAACTGTACGTTTCATGTGGGATAGAGCATTCACACATGCAAAATAGAAGTCAAAATATGTTCTGTATGTTTGTATTGAACTAATCTCTAAATTGAGATCATATATATTAGTGTGGGCTTCATCAAATTTACTACCTTACTATTTTGTATGCAAAACAAAAATGTCCTGGCATATGACTGACTCAGATATGCTCTGAATTCAGTTTATAGTTCATTAAATACCCAAACTATTAACAATTAATAGTAAAACCATGAATCTAAAAGTTCTGAATTTACTTCATTTTTTACAGAGGAATACCTGTCTGTTCAAGGTAGATTTAAATTATAATATAATGCTGGTTAGTTTAGTGAATACATAATTATTTCATCAATTGTTGTATTTTGTGAAAAGCTAAGTTTGCAATGTAATCACTAATATTTCTGTCAGGTCGGCTAAATATAATACCTACTGCATTATCTTAGAAGTAGAAGTAGCCTAGGCTTTCTTTCTGAAATATACATATTAATACTGCAATACTGCTCAGTAAAAGTCTTTTGTATTCATTGTTACTCAACGTCCCTTCAAGGTGGAGCTTTCAATTCTCAATAATACTGGATAGTTTAATGGATAATAATGCATTAATTGTTCAGAATCTGCGACGTAACGTGTACAATTTCTCTGTCAGGTAAATTAATTAGGAGAACGTTTTCCTCTGAAGTAGAAGTAAACCGTATGTACTATACAGTTGAGTTGAATATGTTATTTCGGGGTGCAATTACAGTAATACAACATCATACTTCTATAGCGGTTTGGGGCGCTTTTTGTTTGGGTGGTCTCATGCAGTTGCATACCTTGCCCACCAGAAAAGTCTGGCCCTGCTGTTTTTTATCCCATGAACCAGAGTGTATTTCACTGATGCTTCTGCAGTGATTGGCTGTGTGACACACGTATGTCAAGACAGGTGTATTGCTGAGGGACCCAAAGAAGCACAGCGCCACGTGTGGAGTTGTTTGTCGGAGCAGTTCTTGAGAAAGCTTCAAAGAGCAACGCCACATCTGAACCAGCATGCTTTGCACGGACACTGCACTAGTTTCAACTTGCATCCGAACAAACCATGTGCTTGCTATGAAAGGTTATTTGTGGAGAGCAGCATCCAGATTGGGCATTTGTACTGTCTGTCCTCTAACTATCTACAACCAGAAGGAACTGGATTGAAGTAGATCATGTAGCCTACGATATCAGTTAATCCTCACGCGGAGATACTGAGCTACAGCCGGGCTGTACCTCATATCCCGTCCTCTGTGAAACCATCCCTCAGCCCTCCTCGTGTATCTGATGGCCCCTCTCCCCGTCCCAGCGCTCTATAGTGCTACAGCAGCTCTCCAGTCATCAGGAACAGCAGCTTTATCTTTGTTTAGGGTTCCCAGGACTGACGCAGCATCCACTTGAGATATGCGAAAGAGCCGGAGATTTAGAGTACCGCTGCTCTCGGAACAGTGGGATATAAATGCTAGGCAGTAGTTACTGCTGCGGGTAGCTGTAGGGCCTTTGTCTGACCATTAGCCACAATATGAGAGCACTGAAAATGAAATGTTTGACCAAGCTTTATTTAATTATATATAAATGGGAAAACACACACTTCTTAGTTATTTAGTACATTTCTGTGTAAACTTTGCATGCCTGCTGGTCATGGTTTTGTCAATCAACTCGTACCATGTCACACTGATTGACCTATTGGTTTCAGTTTATCTCCGTGTCTTATAGAAAAGCACTTCTCTACTTGTTTGTGCCTTTAAAGGACCCTCTGTCATCAAAGTATCCTCACATGGCTCAGCTTTTATTACGCTCCTTAATTGTCCATGTTTGATTTTCTGACAACATGGCTCATGAGCTGACTGTTGAAACGTGGCTGCTTGTCTTTAAGTGCACTAACAAGAAGCGGTCTCCGCTTGCAACGGCATCAATAACATTCAGGTTTCTTGCAGCTGCCTGGAACATAAAATAAATAATGTACATTGAAAATTAATGCTGCATTGAAAAACAAATACTAAAGGCAGAAAGGCAGACAAAAGATCTGCAAACTGCACTGAGAGCTTTCAGTAAATTGAATTTAATGGAACAATGTTTCAAACGAAGAATATCATCACTCTCGTAATAGTGATCTACTCTGACTCAGAGCTGGATAACACTGTGTGATACTCCAACATAAGAGACAAAACAAAACGTTTTAATTAACTATATATTTAATCTAATGGTTGATAATCTCAGCAGTCATGTAAAACATATACATGCACGATGTGTACTGATTTGAATGGGTTTAAACGTTTAAGAAGTGGTATGGTCCTTTTTTAAATCAGGGAATGCTTTGGAATACAACAAACCCCCTCCTTACCCAGTAACTTTGTGTTGCCCTCTAGATATTTGAACAATGTGTTGAGAATTCTTTCCCATAATTATCTCGTTAATCTTAATCCACTATCAAAGCAATTATCTGTTTACAGATATGTGAGTGTGTTGTGTCTGTTTTATTCTGTCCCGAGCAGCCGTCCCTGCAGTCTGGCTCTCTCCTCCAATGATAAGATTGCTGCCCTTTCTCAGGCTATCGCTTACGAGGCAAAAGGCCACTTGAGGAATGACCAGGCCAACATGACTGACATTAGCCGCTCTTGCCTTGCGCAATTTCACTCTCCTAATGACTCATTAACTCATGTTTTAATGGGACTTTATTTTTAAGAAGGGCATCCATTGCTGCCCTCTCCGACTGGGTGCAGCTGAGATGTTGTTAGTTTCAACTGCCGGTTGGCTCGGTTTCTTGTGATATTATAATTACAATGCTGTGGCTTTGTTTTGGACAACAGGCAGCTCATGAAGATGTTTGGAACAACCGAACATGCAGACGCTTCAAGGAAACCTTAAATTAGCTTGATTGTAAGGGGGAAACTTTTGTCACTAGGACTTTTTCTCTGAGCCAGAAACTTCCTAATTAGAGATAGAAACGTCTGTTGGGGTTGAGTTGGCTGCAGGCCATTTACAGTAAGTTGAATAAGAACCACATTGGGAAAATGATCACACAGATCTGAATCCCTTTGAAAACCCTAAAAATTTCTATGATGAAGTGTGACAAGCCGAAGTTTAGAAATGGCACAAGCAGTTAACACAGTGAATGAAAATACACTTTTTGAGACATGATATACGAGTTAAATTCTAATATTTAGTTACTCTTGCAGTACACCAAACTATGTATATACTGAACCTCTCTTTTAAAAACGTTCCTGGTACTTCTCAATGATTCCCAGTAACTGGGAACCTCCTGACCTGCAGCATTCATCTAACCCGGCTAAAAACAAGCCACATGTGCTTGACCTTTAGTGGCCTTCTCATTTGTAATCATTATTTGGGGATGTTAAGTAACAATACTTTTAATATATGGGTAACTTCCTGTGGGTTTGAAAGTGGCAGGGACAATTATTTAAGATTTACAGATGCACCACATAAATATTCAGCTGTCTCATTATAATCCCCTTCCTAAATTTTCAAGTATCCAATCTTTCTGATTAAACCGGAAAGAACCGTGCCGCCTGAAAGCTCCACCACCTGCCAATTTTAAATGTAAAGAACATCTTTCATTGCCAGAGAGCTGTGTCTCTGTTATGATCTGTTACTGCTGTCAAGCTGTAAATCTGGATGCACCCTCTGAGAAAGGAAAGGCCTTTCAGCGGGGACTATTACGTCTAAAGCAAGCTGCGAGACAGTGTTTCCGCTGCTTGCCTTTGTGCCATGAAAATGAAATAGAGTCAGCACGCAAAGGCCTCTTTTTTTTTTTCTCCAGTTTTGCACCTCTTTTTCTTTTTTATTGCCCTCAGCATCTTCCCACATTTTCCATATTCTGTGTCATTGGGACCGCAAACGCCGAAAATAGCGGTTGCTGGTGTATTCTAAAGTGGAAAAATGGCACATTAATGTATATGTGGTGAAGTTGCTTAACTGTACAATCAAAGGGCAGAGAAATGTGTCGCATGAAAGGTACCATTTAGATTCCGCAGGTCTACCAAAAATATTGACATCCTCTCTCTAATCAATACAATTAATCCACAATTAAGAGAGCTAACATTTGATTAGAGGATGTGTTTGTATGAATGACAATACAAGAGAGACTACTGTGTGTGGTGCTGTTAGGGGGAAACATGTTGGCATGGAGCCACATTGGATCAGGACTCAGAGAGGGTTATTTTTGGGGATGCTCAGGTGCCTGAGGCCCCGTCAGAAAGCCCATATAAAGAGGTCCTCTCTGGGTGGGTGGAAAGTGGGTTATCAGCTTCAGTGTCGCTACTCGATGGGGCCAACTCGTTTGCATCTAGTCAACACCTTCCGCCCCTCTCTGGCTCAGATCCTAAAGCGACCCCTGACCTGACAGAGCACTTTGAATACATCTCTTTCCACATTTCCTCTTACACTCTACCACTTCCTAAACCAATTAATTCTATTTCACACTAAATGCATTTATTTATTTCCAACCCTTTTCCAAGTCCCATCTATCGGCCCTTATCTGTTTTACATTATTGATGAACGCAAAGAGCAGCGGTGTGTTCTGCTTTGACCATGTCATGACAGTACCTCGGGGTTAATGGGATTTCAGTGTAAAGCTGAGCTAAAATCACTATACTTATAAAGATATGCACATTCAGTGCAAGTGTGAGTCTGTAGGCTGTCAAACCTCTGATACAATACAACAGTAATCAGTGTTAGTTCATACATTTGCACTATACAGCAGGGATAGTGTCATTCCAAAAACTCCTCTATGTATTTATCCTTCTTATAGTTGGATTAATTTAAGGCATGCCAGTGCATCCTAATCTGCGTTGTAAAAATGTTTCTGATATTGTACAAGACTAGCATAATGAAAAATGTTATTACCACATTTTTCCGTTCTTCCTTCTTTTCCCGTCTCTCCTTTCCTTGTCTAAGGAATGTTTTCCCAGACTCTCTTTTCACCCTCTGTGAACGCTCTGTCTCTCTGTGGTTACGCACTTCATTTGTCTTCCCCAGGATCAGAGAAACACCGAAAATCTAAATAATCACTGGACATTGAAGTAGCAGAAAGCTTAAGACAAACCCTGGATAACAAGATGACACAACTTGTTAAGACAGAGTTCTTGAGAAGCTGGTCACTCCAACAAATTATTTTATTTGCCATTAGTCATATTTAACCAATATTTCAGGATGCTTTTTAAAACTAAAGCACATTTGATTATTTCTTTAATATCAATATTTTTCTTTGACATTGTAAAGCTTTGGAAAGTTTTAAGTAGTCATTTGGTTGCAAAAAAAATGTATGTGGTCATTTTTATTTTATTGACAGTGATACACTACATTTCATATGTAAAATGCATTGATCATGAACATTTCCATCACTTTGATATTGCATCTTATCTTAACTCGTCAAGGGTACTAAATAGGTAAAACAGAAGGAGTATATATATATATATATATATATATATATATATATATATATATATATATATATATATATATATATGTGTATATATATATATATATATATATATATATATATATATATGTGTATATATATGTATATATATATTCCATTTTATAAGCCCATATATGAAAATAGCTTTAATCATACTTCCTCCAGCTGATAAAAGCTTTTGATGCATAACTGTGGCCACATAATCCAATATTATCTTTTTAATATTGAATACAACTATTGCTTTGCTTTACTTTCATGTCAGCTTTTACGTATGTTCTTTCAATATTCTTATATTATTTTTCTTGAAATTACATTTCAGCCCAGAGAAAAGCCATTTCACGCTGCACTTAACTCGCCTACCAAAAGATGGAGCTACAGCCATTGTCCAAAGTCAGACAGAGAAGACTGGAAACCAGTGGGCTTTTCTGGGCCTCCCAGCGAGCTTTGAGTTCTGGATGTTTGTGAGCGGGCTTGAAGTGATCGTAGCGTCAGGGTCGTCAAACTGGACAATGTAGAAAAGTTTGTGTTGGGAGCCATTCATCAGTGGTACTAAAAGATAACACTATGCAGCAGTATTTCATTAATATTGGTATTGGAGGGCTGACTGGAGGAGTCACTTAAAGCCCTATATATATATATATATATATGAAAATTATAGTTGCATTGACTTGGAAAGGGGAGGGGGAGTGCTGTAACCTTTTCCATAAGGAGATTTGAGGGTTGTGATTGGTTGACGACTATTTTCCCATCTCTCTTCCTCACTCATGCTTCCTCCCCACCCCCTCCCACCAGACCCTGGATGGCACGCAAGGCCCTGACCACCGCCGCAGCATGGCGCCGAGGGGGTACAGAGTTTGTGTGTGTGCATGTGTGTGCATGTTGTGTGCGTCAGCCCCTTTGGAGGGCCGAGACCCCGGATATGTTGTGGAAGTGTGCAGTGGACAGGGGCCAGACAGGATGTGACCTCCTGGAGGAAGCTTAGCCGGCCCTATAGGCCAAGTGGCTATCAATCAACACCCTTTGTCCCGCCCCCAACTGACCACTTCAAACGCGCAGAAGGATTAGACCAATGGCCAGCTCTTTTTATTGATCTTTTATATAAATTAGGGAATTATAATTGCATCACTCATGGTCAAGAAGACTGTGATCAAGAATGAATGAACGAAACCATTCCTCAATAAGAAAATAAGTGTACCGTTCAGCAACTAGCTATTTGCATTTTTCTTTCGCTGATAGAAAAGCGTGAAAGTTAGTTTTCCACGTTGGATAAAATATGTTTGATTTGCTGCAGAAAATGAGTATTTTGCTGGGTTGCTGTGATACATCCAGTTATATCTATGGACCCTCCAGCAGTCACCTTTGCTGTTTAATTACAGAATGTGACCTAGATCTGTATCAGTCACCTGTAGTTGCCGGAAATGATTATTTATTAGTCTTTTGGACCCCACTGTAATTTAGCAGGGCCACTTTCATTACTCCCAATCCATGGTAACAGCAGATCAAAGCTCCAGGTTGATTGTCCTCCTCTGCAGGCTGTCCGGGGTCGAACCTGCACTTCGGACAAATAGCCGGCAGGTCAGGAACTCAGTTCCGCTGAGGGTAGAGGCCAAGAGCCCAGGACTGACCCGACACCGATGCCACTGTGAACTGTGTCTTATGGCTTTCAGTTTCAGACAAAGTACATCTTTTTTATTCCGTGGCGTTGCAGAGATGGTTGCTTTTGTGGTGATAATGATGAGATGAGGGATTTATAATGACTCAAGTTTTTATTGTCTGCATTGTTAGTAGCCAACGCTGTGATAATCATATCTTTGTTAAATTTGACAATAACAGGGTCAACATCAAGACTATGCTGCAAAAGGTTGCCATGGGTGGGTCAGTTTTCCCTCTATTGTGGCGATAACAACAAACATCTGGAGGTAATGGAAAGTTCATTCCAAGTTTGCTACAACACTAATTTGCACGTGTTGCTATGGAATAAAAAAAAAGTATCCTAAAGTAGAGCAAATAACCAGTTTACTTTATTCTAATTACACTTATGTTGCACGTATGATGATTTTATTTTTATCCTGACCTCTTTCAACTACCCGCCCATTTAGTTCTGTCTTGAAACAGAGAAGTAGGCTGTTATATTCTGGGGAAAACGCTCTTCATCTCCACTCATTTGGTATTTTTGCACACGAGGATATCAGTGAAAAGCTCACAGGCCCAACAGGCTAAATATGGAGGAAAGGGACAGGAGTTAATAGACATATGGATATCTCAGTGTTGTCCGTGTCTGGGGAAAAAAGTGCTAAAGGTGCTAATTAACAGAGCTGTCAGTGGTTCCTTGAAGTGAAGTGAACTTGCCGATAAGCAGAGTGGCTGGTGGAGGGAAACTGATGAGGCCCCCAAGCCATCTGGACCTTGTTCTCCCAGAGAGCAGGGCGAAATGCCTATCAACAGTAAAATATGCAGAAAATATTACCTGATTTGGTTTTTAAAACAAGAAAACAAGTGTCAGGTTACAGTGTTGACAGGTCTTGGAGGTACACAGGTAATAATGTTTGGTAAAGCAAACATTTGGTGGTATTAAAGGTTTCAAGCATGCAAGTTCATGTGTGGATTCGTGAAAAACCACCAGAATTTGCTCACAAAAAGTATATCTGTTTTTGAACGTTGACATCAGAACCAGCTTCACATTTTTGTGTCCTTTTTATTTGCTGTTTTACATCTAAACCAAAGCACTGTTGGGTCAAATCTGTTTCTTGTAACATATTTGTTTGAGAAATCGCCTGAAAAAAACAAATGCATATGTGGACTGAAAGGTGCACATATGACTAAGAAAATGTGAGATTGTGCTTTTAAATCATTTAATGTCTGGGGTCTTATTTTCTGGACAATTCTAGAAAGGAAAAAAAACTGGACTTCGATGGATTTTCTCTCTCTTTCAGTCATCCTTCGCAGTGGAGCTCTGCAGTGCTAAAGTGCTGTCCTGTGACTGTGGAAGGCCTGCGTAGCTCATCTCCTGCAGGTAATCAACCATCATTCATTCATGAGGCTGTGAGTGTGCAGGAGAGACTCTGGATCTCCCCTGCTGCTTCTGCCAACAATACATCCTGCTACACGTTAGGGAACATGACAACTGCACTCCCTCCCAGCTCATTGCACCTGAACACACTCCTCTATCTCATGACATGATAGGTCAAATCAGATCTCTCACATACGGTTTGGTAAGTCAGCCTGCTTCATGGGGGCTGAGGTAGGAGTATAGATTATTATATCAAATTACACCTTGTACATATAATTGTGTATCAGCCTACTTGGATCTCTCTTTGCTATGTTTGGTTTCATAGTTTTCCATAAAGAACACATGTAATTTGTAACTGTTAATACAAGCAAATTGAACTCTTCTACCAACTAACATACCCGCTGGTTGTGCTCTGTGTTGTAAATAGTTTTGAATATAAATCAATCAATAAAGAGTAGTTTTATATTTTGAGGTCAGCAGCACATGCATAGCACAAGGCTGTGAAGTTGTATAATGTTGCAAAACTTCCAATTTGATTTGACACCCAAAAATAAGAACACAATGAATGAAATTGTACCTGCACCAGAGGGCGACTTGATAGCTTTACTTCCCCATTAAGTGAAAAGAATGTCAGTATTTTCCAAAGTGTATCAATTACTTCTGTAAATCCTCATCACATCCAGAGTTTTGCATTCATTATTATTTGTGACTGTAGTTCTAAAGAAGCTACAATGTCTCAAACCACCGTAGCAGGATGGTATTGGGGGACGCTAAATACTGCATTGGTTGACCAATAATAACATAACAAAAATTTTATGATCCACATACCTTGATCAAAAATACTTTAAAAGTTATTTCAACACTATATTAAGAATGAATAATACTTAAAAACTATAAAAGTTTTTATAGTAGATGTAGAGTGTTGGGAACACTGATGCGACTGCGAATGACAAAGTTACTATATGTTATACTTCTTAACTAAATACTTCTGTCAGTCAGCTAGATTCCGTCTCTCTTTATTTCTATTGAACAAAAAGAACAACATGTTAACATGAAAGCTGATGTAATTTATTTATTGTTTTGGTCACTGATAAGGGGCAGTAAAACTTAAATAAGCTTATTAGAAAATCATAAATAGTGTAGTTATTGTGATCACGGGGAGAGAAAATCCTGGATTGAATATCTCAAAGTTGCTGTTGTTTGTTTCTGGTGCTCATTCTTCAGTCACATAGCATTTATTTAACTTAGCATTAAAGTATTGTGCTGTGTTTGTGTGACCATTTGTGAATATGTCGTCCATCAGCATGAATTAGACCCACCATTGGACCTATTCCTCCTGTGAGGCAGGGCACTATTGTTCATATTTAGGCAAATGGCCACAGGAGATTATGTTTGAGAAAGCAAAAGGTTTCAGGTTAAATCTTGTGGGGAGGTAAATTAGCAGTATTGCCTTTATCATCCTTGTTCACTGCTGAGGTGCTCTTGAGCAAAGCACATAAACGCACAACTGACCAACAGCTGAGGTTGGGTATTAGCTGCATTGTACAGTATGTTTCTCCATGAGAATGAAGCGCCACCACACAGCAAACCTTATATGGTTACAGTTTTAAGAAGTGCAGGTCTATGCTAATTTAAAACCCCTTTTTTGTGAGATCATGCTCAAATAAAAAATAAAAATGCATTTGATTAAAGTTAGAATAAAGACTTGGCTTAATTTGTTTTCCATGTCTTATTCAAACTTGGATTGGGTAACTGGCAAATTATGTTCATATGTCATTTACTGAGTTGAACCATAAGCAATTGATTATCTTCCTTCCTTTGTTGTTGATGGAATGCTCTCTGCCATTAGCCCATTATCATCAAGCGGTTTATCCCTTAGGTTACTTATATATATTTTAACTGTTCGGCTATAGAATGGTGAGTTTTACGACATATCGCATATTTTCAGGCTTACTGCGTATGAAGACTTACGGTAGTCTCTTTTTCCCTCACGTTACTCACTGTCTCAGTATCTTTTTTTTAAATTACTTAACGTATATAGTATATTGTGTGTGTGTGTGTGTGTACACCTGATTTGCACGCCTGCGTTCGTGAGACATGGTATTATCAGTGTGGTTCACTGGTTCAACGAAAAGGGTTGAAATGATATCCAGAGCTCAGACATCAAACACGGGAGGCCAGTTGAGTTATGTTGCATCGATCGACTGCGAGAACAAAGGGAGCGATGGTTAAGGGGATGGAAATCGTGGAAGAAGGAGATAGATGAAGCAGACAGAAGACAAGCAGCCCGGGGTCTGCAGCGAATTCTGTTTGGGGTCTGAGGCTCTGGGGTTTATGTCAGTCAGGATCTGGAGGAAAAGTTGCTCCCTTGAGAAAAAGAGTGGAGAGAAACAGAGAGCGAGATGCAAGGGGATGTGTGGGGCACTAAGGGTTCGGATGAGAGGTGAAATTAACCAGGTTCCCTCTTGGCCCAGCTGTCAATCCGTCGCTTTCCTTTCTGCTACTCCACAGTATAACTCTGAATGTTTTTAACATTTTTTTTCAAGCAAGTCAGGTGCTGTTTTGGAGTATGCATGACTGCCTAGTTTCCGTCTGTCCATGTCTGTTTTTCTAAGCCGTTACAGTTGTGTACGGGCACATGTCTGGATGGTGATGAATAACCAGGCCCTGCTTGGTTATCTCGACTTCCTTTAGAGTTTCAAGTGAGAGCCAGATGTAGCTATTTATCTTAATCTTTCCTCTCATTCAGTCTCCATGGAGTTGGAGGCCATTTCACTTTTCATTAAGTTATCGAGCATTAGAAGAACATCTTGTTATGAGAAAATAATCTGGATGTGTTGACTATATTGTCACCACCGCATATAAAATAACAACGATAATAAAACAATTGGGGCTTTAATAGCGGTATGACAAGTATATATGACATGAAGAAGACCCGAGGAAGCTTCTTCATGTACACATAAAGATTTAATTTCCGGTTGTCATATTAATGCTAATGCATTGGAGATGTACCGGAATAAAAAGCTTTAAAGACAAAGACACGAGAGAGTGTTGAGTCAGAGGAGATGGGATTTCTCACACCAGTGTAAATGTCATGCAGTTTTTTTTTTAAGTGACTATACATTACAAAATAAAATATTCAACGCAATCCATATTTGACTGATCTGTGAGCTTCTCCGCCTTAAATATATCTAAAATCGGAACGTTTTGATACATCCGTCAACCTCATAAAAGATGTATGTATTTCTGTGAATAAGTAAAAAGGGAATAGTACATTTAAATGAAGCGTACAGTATTTTCACAGAGGGCATAAAAGAAGCAGAAGACAGACACTTCCTGCACAAAGTCGTAAATTTGCCTTTCGTGCCACAGATTGACAATGTGCACCCCTTGTGTTTACAATTAATAGATTTTAACAAAGTCATCCTCAGTGACGACAGACCACATGCACACCACTCGTGTCTGTGAGAAGGATCACGTCTCGGATATATAAGGCTCATGCTTGCAGTTTCTGTGTTACGAGAGGATATAAACCGCTCTTTGATTCAAGAGTGGTGAAGGAGTGTCCAGAGTGAGCAGCGTTGTCTCTTACCATGTGGTTCCCTCTCTGCTTCTACTGGCCGGTCGGAAGGGAGGACGCTAATTTATTGAAGTGACCCATCTCAGACATAAAACAGTCTTGTATCACACAATCTTCTTTGAGGCTAATCAACTAACTCGTTCACTAATGACTGTCGCTGTCGTTATGCTGCTACAGTATTGATTGCATACTGGGTTTTGATCTATTTGGGCATTTAAATAACTGCACATTGTATGTCAGTTATTTAAATGCCAAAATAGATCAAAAACAATATTGTCAAATCAAGTAAGTTAAATTGTTAAGACAAGCACCGTCACTTATAGTTCACACCAAATTCAAACCACCTTAATTTGACCGAATAATATTGGCACTTTTTATAATTCTGCCACTAAAGTTTTGACACACTGATAATTTCCAAACTGATAATTAAAACGATGGCAATGAGCAGGCAAGTGAAGAAGAGTGCAGTTTGTGAGCCCCGGGCGTGTGCACATGGCATGCAATCCTTGCAGAGAGGCACATGGCTGCAGCACATGTATGTATGTTCACAGTGTGGCTGCATTCAGCTGCAGTAATTGATGATAAACAGGTCTCATTGCTGGGATTTTATAGCTTTTCCAGTCTTGTTAATTCAGAAAAGAAATGCATTGGTTCTTTCCTTCCGTATTTTTTTGGCTGGTTCCATGAACATGCCTTTGTTATGGGCACTGGAGGCCAGGCAGCTTTAAACGGCTGTGTCAATACCAGAGACGGAAGTCAGGTTGCCGCCATGTCAGGTTCAACAGTGGACAGAGTGTTCGATAGGGATGGTTGTGTGCCCTGGCCAAAGACCTGTGGAGTAGTTTCCTTTTCCAACAGCCAGTTTTGCTGCAGTGAGGCCATAAGAACAACATGCACGTCCTCTGGCGTATAGATAATAAATATTTCACTCTGGCATTATAGTGAAAATGTGCCTTATTTGAGACAATGTGAAACAAACAATATGTCGAATTGAAGATTTTTGTGAGCTGCCCTATTTAACACAGGACGGACAACTGAGTTTTGTATCCTTTCAATTAAGCATGTAGCGGGCATTATTATATACTTTGCAGCTTGAATGATTTTAGTTGCATGCATGAATACATTTAAACAATTCGGTGCAATCAAACACATTTTCACACGCTCATTTTTAAGCCCAGTATGACTCACCGTGATGGAGGGGATTTACAAACAGACTGCCTCGTTCGTACTTTATGAAACATATACAGTTATACCTTACCAGCAGGGGGCATTTGTTCTTTGCAGTAGCCAACTATTTTGTGTGAAATCAAGCATCCAGATTACAGCCTAACCGAGCCCTTTGTGCGGGGGATAGAGGTTGAGCGGTGGTGAGTGGGGCAGCAGGAGGAGGGAGGGCTGGGAGCGGATTCTT
Source organism: Myoxocephalus aenaeus (assembly GCA_038501785.1). Classification (NCBI taxonomy): domain Eukaryota; kingdom Metazoa; phylum Chordata; class Actinopteri; order Perciformes; family Cottidae; genus Myoxocephalus; species Myoxocephalus aenaeus. The sequence continues at coordinate 705,656 of JBAMJR010000001.1, read as the reverse complement.
GTCCAAACATTCTGCACGCGGATTTGTATTCATTGCACCCCTGCTGCTATTGATATCATTACGCGGGGTGCACATGCTGCGAGGAGGGGGCTGTGACTGGCAATGCGGAGGTCATGGAGCTGCAGGCCCTAACGAGAAGTGACACTGGCTCCAGGTCGGCCAAGCATCCACCGGATTTCAATGGGAGCCGCACTTTCCCAGTCAGCGCATTAGATCAAAGATCATTACCTGCTAATCAAAACACATGAACGTAAGGGGCTTCCCTTCTTCCACTCTCTCTTTCGCTACTCTTTTCTGAGCCGAGGCTTTGGAGGAGAAAGAAGGGAAGACAAAGGAGGAGACTGCACCAGCTACTGGGCTGGATGGACCTCCATGGCCCCATGAGAATGGAAGACCCCCACCCCGTTACTTCCTGGACTCATTCAGGCGCCTCAGCTCTTCCTGCAGCCATCACCAGCCACAAGTCTCAAATGTTGCTAAAAGTTGAAACAAAAGTCTTCACCACTTTATCAATACCTTCCACCATGCTTGTGGCTGGATAATACTGTGTGAATCTATATCTTTTCCGAGGGCCTGTTGTCTTATTTGGTGCCGCGGTGGGTTTGGTAGGTCACCACCTCTCCAGGCTGAGCTGCTCTTTACCAGAAGACGTGACCACAGGACTCTTGTCTCGTCAGATAGTGACAGAACTTCTGGCTCCTTGAAACAGCCTGGCATCCAAGCTCAGTTAAGTTGGATATTTCCGTAACACAGGTGTAAAAAAATCTCAAAAACCCTCTTGTGTCAATCCTCTTGTGTCAAGCTTAAAATATAGATGGAGGACAGTTAATAAACATCTGTCTATACTGTTGAAAACCTCTCCTTTTAGGGCATGAGGGTTCTTCTGAGACGGGGGTAATATGGATGCTGTGTTGTCCACTTAATTCAGTTCAGGTCTCTTGGTAGAATTGGGGTGATGGGGTGGCAGAAATAAGTCACCTCGGGGCAGAGGCCTGGGTCTTGAAATGTCGAACCCCCTCGGCCAACATGGGACAGGACGAGAGTGAGGGAGGACATAGAGGGGGAGCAGCGGTGGGTATTTTGCTGCTGTACCGAAGGCTCCATGGCCCATTAATCGTTTGTTTGAGTTTCCGCCCCAGCGAGCATGTCATGTCTCCATTAGAGAGGGTTTGTTTCTTCTTCCTGTCCGCCTCTTGGCAGCAGGGGGCTCTCACACATCTCATTTGGCCGTGCACTGCTGTCTGGTGCCAGGCAGACTGTCCTGCGTTTGTGTGTGTGTGCACGTATTCGTGTGTATGTGTGTGTGCAAATGTGCATGGCGAATTCATGTTTTCGGGCTACTCATTTCCTAGAGGTGAACGTTAATGCTAATCGAGTTAAGAGGGTGCTGATTCCAATGTGATCTGTTGTACAAACCAAATCCCTCCTAAAGACTGTTGTCAGTTACTTAAGCCCTCTGACTACTGCAATTCATGGATTACTCATAATTGGATTACTTTGGATATTTGTGTCTGTCTTTGCTCCTGTAATGTATAAAATAATGAGTAAAATCAACAATTTATTTTGTCTCTAACTTGACTCACTGTTGCTTTTTATCAACTGAAATGCGGCTCCAGATGAGATTTTTGTTATTTGATTAATCGAATGGATGAGTACACAATTTATCTGCTTCCTGCATCCAGCAGCGTTAAAAAACCCCGTCATCTTTGCCTACCAGCAGATAAATACTAAAACTGAAGAGGACTGAAGGCCAATTTGTTAAACTCCATGTTTTGTATTATCTTTTTTAGACCAAAAGGAGAGTTCATATCGTATAGTGAGGTTGCTGTTAAAATGATCAAATTTCCAGTATTAAAGGATAATAATGATTTCATTTGTACACTTACATTAATTCAATAGTTGAATAAAATGAACATTATTTGTTATGAGCTTAAAGTTCAATTCTGTCAAGTTTTTTTTATCTGCACCACCTCTACTACTGAGTATGGCCTCAATCTTTCTACAAAAACCCAATACCATGAGTCAAATAGTAAAAAAAGATTACATTAATCACATTATTGTCTCTGCAAAGATATTCTTCCTAAGATGCAACATTCCAGTCAGTCTGCCGACTTACTTATTGGGCTCTCCGGTGTAGGAGCTGACCCACACTGCCACGGCCTATCTTGATGTTAGTTTGACCTTTGACCCAAGACTATGCTGTAGACATCGGCCTGCTGACCTGTCAAATGGGCCCCTTTATTCCCGTGACCCATGGAGCCTTCCCCTTTAAACTGAAATATGGCCACCAAGCTTACAGAAGCCAGCCAATTAGGAAGTAGACAGAAATCAGAGTGGCACAATGAGCCAAGACTAATAGAGTTCTCTTTATCTGCCGCCCGCCCGTCTGCCGGCCTGCTGCCTTAATGCCCTTACCGCTGCTGCCAATCCACTGCTGGTATCTGTGTAGCACTGAAAACACCATGATCCGATCGGTTACTTGTGATTTATTATGCCCTCTCTGCATGTAAGCTATTCTTGACAACTTAATGTACAGAGGCTCAATAGAATAAACACCTCAGGGGGGAATTAATTTAGCTCTGAGGAAACTAAATCACAGTTACAAGCTATTAAATGAGAATGGGAATGAATTTAGATGAGACAGCCAACAGATAATTTACGATTTAAAAGGGATTGGTCTTTAAAATAATGATTTCAAATGACAAACAATGACAAACCACATTGGAGAAGAGAGGTCACAAATTGAAACCAAAAGAGAGATGTCGGTATGACAAATATTAATAATGTAACTGCACCTTAACATCTATTCTAATTTGATGGAAGTGATTGCAAAGGGGGAAAACTTAAATTTTGATTTAAATTAGGCTGTCAAAGGTGGCTGACAATGATGCACTACTGCTGTGCTGAATATCTGTTTGTCATTTTACTGAAATATAACAGGAAAATAAATAAATAATTGAAAGTAAATTCCCACTATCTCTAATACGAGGTCAGTTTGACATTTGCATCCGTAATGTTTCCCAGTTGATTCCCCATAACTGCTGTTAACTATGGCCCCTCCAATTACTTTAAAAAGAAAACAAAGCAACAAGAAGCCAGAGAAACATGATAAGATATGAGGAAAAATATGGTCATTAAAACAAAAGCATCATCCACATTATTAAAACGACTCATTCATTGTGACGAACCCAAAGTTTTAGGGTGATACTTTATTGTCACAATGCGTCCTGGTGCATATGTATGCATTGCCAACACAATGAGTAAGGTACAATATAAGATCAACATGTGATTGAATCCCTTCACCAACTGCATTGCTACGCATGTAAAAACTATTTTACAACTAGACGGCTGACTTCTATACGTTTCTAAAACTTTGTACTTTAACATTCAGGCAAGTGCCCGGCTGTTGTGTTTGTTGTGACATGTCGGTTGCTTCTCTGTGTGTGGTAGCTGATCTTTGTCCTCTGTGCTCCACGCTTACTTCTCTTTGCATACCACTGACACACTCCTCCAGATGTGTGTGTGTGTGTGTGTGTGTGTGTGTGTGTGTGTGTGTGTGTGTGTGTGTGTGTGTGTGTGTGTGTGTGTGTGTGTGTGTGGATATACAAGGTGCACTTATTGCATTTTACATTTGCCCCATCCCAGTCCTATTTGTTTTCTGGTTCTTGTCTCTTCCTCTTTGCACTTGACCGACTCAGAGCAAGTGTTTGCATCCCTGAGCAGCTTAGGGATGCAGCAGCAAACAAAGAGGACTATTGTCTCAGTTTAAAAAAAGGACAGCCGTCTCTGGAAGTGTTTCCCTGAATGATTCGCAACACATTTGAGTTACTTGTTCAGTGGCGGCATCCTTTCATTCCACATCCCAGAGGAGAATGAAAGAGTGCCACCAAAGGCTTCTGAGTGTCCAGAGCCAGAGAAAACTGGGGACAAATCAATAGCTCACTAGAGTGGAACTATTGGAGACTGTAAGCTGCAATTTCTCACCTTGTTGTTCTGAAACACAGCTAATGTTTCCCCCTGCCTCCTCCCAGTCCTGGATTGATATCTGTTGCTTCAAAGTTGGAGATGGTTTTCCTCGTTAACCCTTTATCTCTCTGTCACAAAAATAAAGTTGAAGTATGTATGAGCCACATCTGTTTCTGTCATAGTTCTTATTGTACATGGAAGTCAAAAACACCAACCAAATGTGTGTTTTTTTTTATTTCATCATTTGATTTCCTTATTAAGAGTCACAAATTCCTTTACAAGGCAGAACAGAAATGTATTTTATGTGTCAACTTTAAAGCTCTTTTATCATATTTGCTTTTCTGCCTTTAAAAAGCTTCAGACGGATGTGCATGGAAAGCATTTTTAGGAAATATATAATGAATATCATTTTGTATAGCAAATTTACTGGAACTGATTACATGTTGTCTGTTCTTTTTATTCCACTTCTGTCAAACAGTATGTAACGGTTTATGAATTGTAAAGCTGACACAACACATACACATAAATATCAATAATGTTTTAAAACCCAACTTTTAGGCCTTGTGGTCTGCAGATTAGTACAAGTAAAGCACAACATTGCGTGCACATTTATCTCTTCTGTTTTTCTAAGTTTTGTCAGTAAAGAATTTATCCGTTGTAGGCCTATCAATAACATACCGTCAATTTGAGGTCAAAACGTTCATAGGACATATTATTGTCCTTATTAGGAAAATTGAACCACAAACGTTTTTTTATATATTTATATGCACCATGTATAAATGAAGAAAAAAAGAACTCCGCCATGGCTCCATCCATCATCCACTCGCTCATCCTGCTGACTGTATTTAAAATGTCAGATAAGAGCATCACATTGATGAGAAGCAGGCTTGGGTATTTTTACCTCAGGATCCACTTCTGTCCATTGACCAAGATAATAAAGATGGACTCGAGCACAGATTACCAGCAATTCCTGCCACCCCCTCTCATTTTCACGGCACTCTCACTGAGCAGAAGGTACTTTGTTAAGTACTTGTTAAGTGTGTTATTCTTTGTACACAAACATCACCCTGGTAATAGTGCACCTACACAGCACTTGAGTGAGTTATTGTGTATATTAGTACATGGCGTTTGTATTCAGACATTGTACTAAGTGTTACCATGCTACATTTCATTTTTTTGTTTTGTTCTGTTTGTCTCTGCCCTATGTAAAGCCTCTTTGGGTATTTAGAAAAGCGCTATATAAGATTGAAGTATTATTACATTATTTCAGAGGAAAGCTGGGGGAAGACACAATGCTTTGGTTTACTTTTATACATTTGACTAAATCCATTTGGGCTTTAATGCAACATAATGATTTCATAACATTTAAATCCTTGATTTTGTACGACATGTTCTTAAATGTCAAATGTATGGCCTAAAATGAACACAGTAGTACAGGATGGATTAGTGTTACAGTATGTTGGATGTGTTCATGGTAACAAAACATGCCTTCAAGGGAAAATTAAAATATTCTGCCCAATTTTTTATTTGATCACAAATGGGAGTAGAGGAAATAGATATTGTCTATTACTTATACCACAATGTTTTTTCTTCTTCTTCCCTATGCTTTTGAAAATGTTTGCCTGTAATCTGTGGTCATTTATTGAAATCCTGATCTGTTTATTTTCTTATGTTCTCAGGAACTACTCCCCTCAATCTTTGAGTGCAAAGCCACGGACTAATGTTTGGTTAGCGGTGTATAAGCAAGGGTTAGAAGAATGATTATGTCCATAACTGCTCAATTGTCCCTTTGTACTTAAAGCCCCAATCTGGGGTTGCTGTTCTCTGACATTTTTGCCCACTTAATCGTCTACAGTGCAAATGCTAACTGCAGTATATTGTAAAGTGCATACATGGTTTGTATTCCAATACCGACTGCTGAAGATTTCCTGTGGATGAATATTGTTCATCTTAATATTAATAAAAACATTCTTCAGATGAAACTTGATGAATCTCATAAATGATTTACATCCCCGGCTTCTTCTCCTCCGAACAATTCCTCCTCCCATTCTTTTTGAATCACAGTAGCTATATGATGAATTCCCCATATTTTTCCCACTCTACCCAAAGCACTACAAATGCATATTATTTAACTAAAACTAAAAGTGCTTGTCGCCATAAATGAAACTTTTTTTTGGGGTCAAATAAGCACCAGAAGTATCACCGTTCTGTAGCACAAGCCCTCTGCACATTTTCACTGTTTTTTCTATGTCAAGTTGGCCCATGTTTCAGCACCCAAACTCCAGAGCAGATCCAACAGCAAAGACGGAGGGTCAAGAGGGAAAGTGAGCCTTTTAAAGAGTGTACCGCTTAACCTTGACCTTGGGATTGCATTTCTCTAAATGTGTGTGTGTGCAACTACAGCTGCCCCGCTCGCCACTTCAGAGAGTGTTTACATTTTAGGAGAGGTCTTTATCTCCCACAGGCCTGGGGTCTCTCTGGGTGAGTTTATACAGCCAGTACACACACACACACACACACACACACACACACACACACACACACACACACACACACACACACACACACACACACACACACACACACACACACACACACACACACACACACACACACACACACACACACACAGAGCTTGGCTCAGTGCGAGAAAGAGCAAAGGGAGAGTGCTGTCATACACTCATCCATCTCAGCTACATTCTGGACCAACGCCGGGCGAAGAGGCTCTCTCCCTGAGACTCTGCAGAAGTAGATTACCTACCGTCTGGATCTTTGAAAGAGAGAAAAAAAGATTGTATAAACTACACCAGAAAGGGTATACATAGACATAGCAGCGACCATGATGGGAATTTCTGTAACGTTATACCTTTCTTACAGACTTTAATGGCAGTAACTGACTTCATAAATCACCGGATTCTATACATGCAGCGTCACATTTTTCAAAGTGACTCCAAAATACTTCACTTGCGATGCAAAAACTAGTGGCTCACCAAGAGTAGACTAATCTAAATGACACATTATAGTTATGGTTGTGTGCAGCATTTAAAGACTTAGCTATCATGACTGGTGTCTGTCTGTTGTCCTATCAGTCAGTTTCGCCATTTAGTGGCCTTGCAGACCCATCCATCCTGATAGGGTGCTCAGTTAAGATATGGGACCATGGGGTGTCTTCCATACTGTTACTGTCAGCTGTCAAGTGTTAGCTTCACACTGACGTACTGTATATGCTTTCAGCCTCACATGCCATATACTGTACATCTTTTTCAGGCGCGTGCAACAAATACTACATCCTCTCACAGAAGAAAATAGGTTACAGAATCTGCCTGTGAGGAGTCTTGATCTTGTGGAAATTAGTCTTCCACAGATAAAGGATTTATCTTCCCAAATGGCCAGTTTGTTTGTTTCAAGTGCGAGAAAGAAAAAGACCACCAGCATGATATCACAGCCTCTCCCAGACTCTGTCACACGCACGCACACACACGCACACACACACACACGCACACACACACACACACACACACACACACACACACACACACACACACACACACACACACACACACACACACACACACACACACACACACACACACACACACACACACACACACACACACACACACACACACACACACACACATTTACAAGAGTGTGACCTTTTTCACATGCGTAGATAATAAGCTGTTACAAAAACCAAACAACCTGTCAGGGACAGCTGATTCACAGACACATTTACCCTCAGCTTTACAGAAACTCATCAACACACAAAATGAACAGCCTTGATCAGCAGTCTCTAAACACAGATTTCAGTCCTAGCTGTCCTCTCGGCCTGACCCGTTTTCATTCATTCACCACTCACAACTTAATACTTTTCAAACCCACTATGCCTTGATCTGTTGAGTACTGTTGCTGATGAATCCAGAACCCTAAAGACCTAAAGCACACATCCAAAGGAAAAACAGAGAAAGCCGAAACATGAACTGGTATGGATTTGAGAAAACCTACTGGTGAGATATTGAGTGTTTGTCTCCTGGAGGGCCTGACTCTATCAAGGTGATTCATCGTGGTGGGCTTGACTAACTGTGCGGGGCGCGATGGAAGTCCATCTCAGATGATGGTTTTATTGATGGCATCAAGTCACACATCGGCCTCTGCGAAGGTGCTACACTGGCTGCTTAGCCCTGATGGCGGGAGAGAGAGCTGGGGAATGGAAGCAAAGGGCAAAGGGGGTGGTGGAGGGTTTTGGGGGTAAACTGGCACACAGAGAGGCCACAGTGTCTCTGCAAGAGCAACATGCAGACACCTGCATTTAGGGAGATCAATAACTTGCTACAAACAACTCAGAGTGCCTCTGGAGAATAGCATTTATTGATCTGGAACTGGTGTTAATAGAAGGAGCCGATATCTCGGATATGCTCCACTCAAGTTTGCTCTTTTGCTTCCAAAGCAACATTGTAGTGATCCCATAAGAGGCTCACCCATTTATCTCACCTTGTAATGTAATAGTTACACTGTTAACAGTATAAAAGACAAATTACATTTTTTTGTTAAAAAAAATAAATAACTGAAAATGTCGTTATAAAAATAGATTAACTGTATTGACAACGGATGTAATAAATGCAGCAATTTGAAAATGTTGATAAAACATTTACCCTTTAACAGATTTAACATCATTTTAATTAACCATTTTCACAAGTCTGGCCGTGACACGCATGATAAGTCAACTTACTGTCCCAAAATGTGATGGCCCCATACTGTTGCTTCTAGACGTATTGACCTGCTGTGTTGGCACACTGTCTCTAAAGGCACAGAGGGGTCAGGCATGTTGCCTCACTTCTCTCGGGTTCAGTTACTCTGTCGGCATGGTATTGATCCCCCCGCAGCTACAGGGCTCCCTGTTGAGTGTTCCTACAGAGCCATGGCTGTGCTCACAGCTGAGGTATCCCATGGCTGGGTCGTAATGTGCAGCAGGGTTTTTGCACGAGGGCGTAGTACGCTCTTGTCACAATGCTGCTCAATCAACAGCTTTCCATGACCATATTATTTACGCTCTCTGTGTCATGCTGGTATTGGATTAGATGTGATCAGTGTTCATGCAACCTTGTTTCACCAAGATTTCCAATCAATTTGAACATCTACAATGTGACCATTTCCAACTTTCGTTTCCAAATCAACAAATGAATTGCCAAAGTAACAGGAATAGAGCAGTGCACAGTTTTAGCGAACCTTTGTTTAATTGTTTATCTTCATTTGTACTTCGCAGCTGCTACTCTTCTTGTGAATAGAAAAGACATTAGACAGAATATAAAACATTGGACGGACCATGTATAACCAAACAAAACAGGAGTGAGAGCAGATTTGGACAATCAGTTAAGGTCAATTAAACAAAAGGATTATTCCATTTTTATTGAACCTTGGATGTTATTTTTTGCAGTTGCTCGTAATTGCTGAGATCTGGGAACAAAGGGGTATTTCACTGCAAACTAAGTCTGATGAAGCAAGAAAGCAATGAGGTGATTAGACAGATTGTAAATAAAGTAAGAGTTTAGTTGGATTATCATGACCACTTTATTCCAAGGTAAATACCAAAATATAAAAAATAATCCTTCATTGAAAAGGAACACTTTGTGCATGCAAAATGACAGCAAATACATTAGGTTGAACCAACATAGTATGTAGAATGGGTAGTTTGGGCCATCATTTTATTATTTGCCTTTGTTTGCTTTAGTTTGGCTCGTCTAAAGGTTTCTTTAAAGCCTGCATAACCGTCTGACTTCAGCAGTGTTGTTATCACCAGTAGAAATGATGGTGGAACCTACAAAAATATGTCTTAGGTTGTAATAAACCAGAATGATCCCTTAAGGCAATTAATATGGTAATTAAACAAAAAAAAATACCATCCCTCTTCATCACTTTATGGTTATTTCCATGTGTATTGTTTGTGTGAACAAATCTTCACAGAACAAAGCAGATAGAGCTGCTGAGATTGAAACAAACAAGCATGCTGAAGATCTCAAAGGATTGAAACACTTCTAACTATGTTCTTATGGGGAAACGACTACCCAGGTGGATGAGAAAAAGGCTGGTTTTCTACTCGCCTGTACCTGTAATTCCCACAGAGTGAGGAATGGAGAGCGCCTGGCCATGCATGTGCCTTATCAGCTATAATGATGAGACAGCTGGATGCCATTTTCCAGTTGGGCCCGGCTTTGACATTGAAACACTTATGGTCTACCCTGCTCGGTCTCCCCATGACAAGGATGGATGAGACTTCTGTAATGTTAACCAATCATTCAAATCTGATATGATGGCTTTACGGAGCAAATGCTATAATTTCACTCGCTCTTGGTTATCTTCCACGGAGAGCTGAAGTTGAGAGCAGCCTTTGGTTAAAAATGGTCTGTCATTGCAGGACAGTGAACCCTGCTTTTTTTTATAACAACAATGTTAAATCCTGATTAATGCGGTCTGTGATTAAAAAGAGACTCCACCAAGATGTCATTGTATTATTGATTGAGTAGATGTGTGTTATTTGCATGGTTGGTAAAGCACCATTTTTCACCCAATTTAACTGGCTTTTGAGATAGGAAATATATAATTTACCTGTCATAGAAAGACCTCTCATCAATTACTATGAATCGATTTGGCCCAGAATCACAAAGGGTTTCTCAATATTCTTCAATGTGATAAAAACAATTTTCTCACCAGAACCATAATCTGTTTCTTGTGAGACAAAGGTGCATTGAAACTCTTTCCCCTCTTCTTCCTTTCTGTCATAGTATCAAAAGGCTGCCGTGTATTTTGTGATTTTTGCTTTTTTTATTCAGGTTTCAAGATCATTAGGATCAAGATCGCTTTTTAAAACAATGCAAATATTATAGATAATGGCAATAAGTCAATAACTGTACCTCAGAGGAATACATGTCTCTGATTTCTATTGGTTTTGCAGTTCAATCCAGTAGTAAAGTGCATAGTACCGGACACCAGTCCTCCCAGGTCAGAGTTGATGTGAGGAACTAGCCTTTGATATGATCTGGTGTCAATTCACTAAAGATGTAATATATTTAGGCAATAGAAACACAGGAATGCTGATGCCTCAGTGTTGACCATCCAACCTTTTCATATAACTCACAGAGTTATCTTGAGTAATGAGTATTTAATCAAATGGCATTACTATAAATGGTTTCAGTGGTTTAAGAGTAATGACAGGAGCATGAGCATACAGGATACTTAAGATTTATAACATTTATCATTTATTAACTATATCTTCATGAGAGCATGGATCTGAGTAGGAACAGATTCTGCTCTTGTAAACTTGATATATTTAGTCTATTTCATGGTTAAAACTGGCTTTACATTATAAGAGGGGTGTGTGTCATCAAAAGCAGATTCAAACCTGGAAAAAGCCGGGGTTTACGCGAACAATATGATATAAAGATGCTCAGCATAAGGATGGTATTGCAATGTTCTGTTGAAAATATTTATTTAGATATCATTAAACAAAACAAGAAATATACTTATATGTAAATATATTTAAATAATAACTACATATAAATCTTTCTCTCAATACAATGAAAGGAACAGGGGCCTGATATTGATCCCTGTGGGACACCTTTATTGCCCAATCTGAGGACTTTATTTGAAACCATCGGTAAAATCAGTCTGAACACTTTATTTGAACTCATCAGAACCCATGGGCAGCAGTTTATTTACCAAAATCAACAGCATCTAAACCTTCAGTGAAATCTACAAAACATTGAAGACAAGAGAACAATCTCCTCCACAGAAGCAGTTCCAGCCGTTATTGTGCTATTATTCGGTATAAAGCTTGACTGAAGGATAATATTAAGCATGTAGTTGTGAGTTGACTAGTAATTCTAGGATTTTTACACTGACAACACATCTTAGATATAAGTAGATGGCTGTTTAAGTCACAAGTGTACTTATAAGCAAAATCGCACAGACAGCAATCCCAGTTGAAAGTCCCCTGCTACCGAATGGCCATGGCTAAACGGCTTTCACCTTGCTTTCTAGCTCTGAGATACTCTCTGGTTGTCACCCTATCAACACTACACCATCACCATCTGCCTTTCTCAGAGGACGCTCCCTGCCTTCCCCCTTCTCCTCCCACTTTCGCCCCAGGACTCTGGCCAGGAGTGGTGCTGAAAGACAGACTGGTGGGAGATGGAAGGGTCTGTGCTCTCATTTCAGCGCTCCCATCCCAGGACTCGCTGCGGAGGCAAAAAAACGGCCGCCGTGCACAGATGCAGATTTCACATCACGTTGATGCATGTCTCCGTTGATATGCTAGACATCTTTACATGAACCAGAAAATGTGTTATCTGATGGAGGGCTCTCCTAATTCCAGACTGACCCCGACTGCCATCGCACCAGAAACCTCAAGGCCAGGCATCAAACATCTGTCCCGGAAATGTGCCAGGAAAAGTGTGCTAGACTTTGTTTTATCTGCCATCAAGAGCAATATTAGCATTTGCCTCCTTACGTGGATGGCCCAGATGCTCTGTTGATGGAGGCCCAGGTTGGAGCCTCTTTGTTAGAAACGTATGGAGAAGCACAACTCTTTGGTTATTAGCAGATCTCACCTCTTTGTCCATTTCGCTCTTTGTCTTTTTAAGTTTAGAAAGAGCCCTCCAACATTGCTATCTTAGCTTGTTGTCCAACAGTTTAAAAAAAGTTTCTAATGAAAGACCTAGAGTTGCAACAGTTTGACTTTTCAAACAGATGTTTGCGACTCCTGCACGAGATGGATTTGATTCTCTGAAAACCCTCTTTGTGCAAGGCGCTCATCCATCTGTGGTGATCTGTGTTTCAGTACATCTTAATAAAGTAATCCCCTCCCTCGTTTTTCTACCCTTTGGAATGCTCTTGTTCTTGCGCTCTTCTCCTTTGTCATGCGGGGCACCCAGACTATGATTTGTTTAGGTTTCAGATTTAAGGTTGACTGAGGCCATGACTCATCATTACTCAGAAATGACTTGTTTTAATTTTCTCTCTGCTGAAGTAACAAAAATATGTCGGGTTTACTGAAAGATACTTGATGTAGTTGAAAGGAATTCAGTGCTGTTCCAACGAGCTTGTACTTATTTAAGCGTCAACATAATATAATAAACAGTTCTCCAAATATTGTTCCTACTTTTCATCATATTCAATCAGTTAGTGGATAAAAGCATTGTTTCTTTTCATCCTATCAGCATAGGTATGTCAAAGATATACACTCATAATCCAAATAAACTAGCAATGTCCCAGTGTGAAGTTTCATTCATCATCTAGGCTTTCCATTCATTAGACGTTCATTTGTTTTCCTTCTGACATATCACCAGCCTTTCAACCGTTGACCATGATAACTGAAGCAGTGGCCAAAGGTTCCAGCTCCTCGCTTTGAAATGCTGACCCGTTCTTTAAATGTTTAAAGAGCCTATTGCATCATCGGTCCTCGCCCACACATGCATGTTTGGGTGAATCTGGGGGATGCATGGGGGTGGGTGTTGTGATACATCATGTGTTTAAGCAGTGGAGGGGAGGCTCAGGTTGTGCAGGGTTAATGACTGGCCCTCTCTGTGGGCTGTGCCGGCTCTCGGAGAGGATAAGACTGGCGGTGTTGGGGCATCTGGAGCGCAGGGGTCACATCACTCACATCAAAGGAGGCTGGGAGTCTAGGTCACTGTGTTTGGCCATTGGGTGGTGGGGAGAGTTGAGGGGTAGTTGGAAGGATTGGGAACAGGATCATAGGGAGTAAAAGAGATGAAGAGGTAGAGGGATGGGTAGAGACAGTATAAGATAAATAGGAGAGAAACCAAGAGACTGCGAGGGTCAAGGGGTGGGGGTGCAGGGTTGGTCCCTTTCTATGTGACCTGCTTTCATGATCTGTTTTAAGTCTTTCAGTCAAAGGACATTGGAATTGACAGAAATAATACCATGAAACATGTCATGCAGTTTTGATTCATGATGTTGTACAGAATAGTATTGTTAAGGCCTGGTCAACTTTGTGGTAAAATGTCACTGTAAAATCACATTGGAATTTCTAGATTTGCTCAATGGGGGAATTCAATCTGTGCAAATGTTTCACGACAATTACACATTTCTATAAACTGCTCTACAAAAGAGGGATGGTTCAAAACGGCTATGAGACCCGAGTTGTTGGTACAAACATATACTTTTTAAATAACTTTTTGTCTCAGAGCTTTCTTTCCCGTCTTCAATAATACTCTTCATTGAATGAAATGGTGTACAATACCATGAACAAATAGAACAGGGGGGAGTAAATGGAAAAGTACAGAGTAAATAGAAGCTTCTCCTGCACATCAAAATAACACAAGCAGCCGAAAAGGAGGCCTACAGCTTGGCTTCAGGGACACTGATAGAGGTAAATGGCAATTAAGAATTTGATAATGTGTTACATTTCTAACTTTGTAGGCTGCAGTTGTTAGTCCGCCATAGTGGCCCCTGCTGTTTTATGCGTACAGCACTATCAATGCTAATTTCCTGTCCTGCTTGGTTTTTGCCACATGCCACAAGTAGAGTTCGGCTGGCAAAATCTGGTGTGGCTGCACCTTTAGGCAGAAAACGGCTGCTCTTTGTGGGTTGACTACTTTAGCATGTTGCCCCTGTGGCCACTGGAGGTGTTCAGTAAATGTATGAAGAAAAAAAGTTCATTCAGAGTCTTTAAACTAAACTCCCTCTACTGAATTGTCACTGACCTAATCAGTAGCTTTTAGCAGAAGTGTTCCCCTCACTGGTGGCTGAGACCGCCCTTGTCCACTCAGCCGTGATACACACTATGTTACTTCCTTGTTAAAAGCTTATTAAAAGACCACGAAAGCCACAGCCATGATGTGATAACTGTCACAAATAGTTGGCTACAGAGCTATTAACCTTATAAACAGAGCTTGTATAGGCCTAGTTTTTAGTGTGAAAAAGCTTGAACTAGCAACCAACTTTATCCAGACAGCAGACATGTAATCCCTTTGTTTATCTTCAGCGTTGAGGGATGAACAATGAAATGTAATTATTTGCCACCAACTACTGCATGTATCTGATGCTAACTTGAGTCCTGCCTGGGTCCCATGCAGGCAAACCATGCTTTACAGACACAACTTACAGTACAGTTTAATTGCCCTGCACACCCACTCACATGTTTTTAGACATTCTGAGTAGACCTCTGCTTAGGTCGTGAGATCCAGATAAGATCAGAATAACAATGATAAAGATGTGCTTTATCCCGCCTTGACAGGTGTCAGTCAATCTCAGCAGTACAAGCCAACATAGGAGAGGAGGTAAAGTCAGCCAAAGTAGTTACATTCCCTTGTGTGGTTTACCTTCAGATATCACAACTAAATCTGGAAAAATAGAAAACCAAATTTAGCACAAACAGACAAAAGAACGCCACTTAATTTTTTTTTAAATTTATTGCAGGTATTCTGTTATGTACATGTGTATTTACAAAGTAATCCATGTGTTTCAATCTTATTTTGATACTTGTTGACAGCTGTATAGTAATCTCCTGATTTCTATATAAGTATGATTAGAAAATCATATAAACAATTATAAAAAAACAGGCTATAAAAAAAAGAAATGGGACCATCTATCTTTGACACATGCAGGGGCAAGCTAATTGACATTGTTGAAACATAAAAGTTGCCTTCGTCCAAATGTAAAACATACCTCCAACATACACTAATTTGTATGGTGAAACTTCATAATGTGTATCGAGTAAATTTTGTTTGCTTTTTCAAATTTACAATCTGTGTGGTACATGTTGATTTAGTTTGATTGTCAGAGAAGTGCCATTCTGGGGATTAATACAACATATGTTAGAGCATACACATTCACTGAGAAAAGCATGAGACTGCATGAAACACACAACTAGAGCTTATACAAAAAGATAAGAAATCTCTTTCAAACTTTGCAGGGTTGTTACCGTATGTCAAGAAAAGAGGGCAAATATATTTCCAACATTGTCAAACTATCTGAAATTATAATGAATACTACACTGCTGTAGTTTGGCACACCTATTTCCCCAATGGATAGTGTGTTATATTATACAATTCATTCAAGCATCCATTACTGTACACTTGCCAACCAATTTACCGGTATGTCAGTCTCTGAATAGACTTCTAACATCACAGGGTGGGATGGGGCCAGAATGGGCCGCAGGGTGAACATTTCAAACACTTGATGGCTCTTTTATTAAACCTGTTTTTAGACCAGATTTTCTTGAAAAGGTTAAAATATTGGCACGGTGCCGACTGGAACAGTTCCACTTTATATGATTGCCTTCTCTTATGATTCGTTGAGCGTAATTACGCATTCTTTTGTAGAATTGGAACAAAAAAATAGAATAGCAGTTTTCTAATTTTCTACGTTTTTTGCTGGCACACTGTCAATCATATGCCCTCTGCACTACATTATGGATTATAACTAATGTCAGTTGTTCCTCCATTCTTGCTGTACTGTATACTCTATGTTCTCAATACTCTCCTGTGAAACCAGAGTCTTAAACAGGGGTCAACACCTGACTTTTCTGCCTAATGACAGTCTCATTCCAACTGCTGGTCTTTATGTAGATGTGATCCAATAATTGCAACCCCTTAAAGCTGCATTAATGTTTATTTTTGGCCACTTGAAGGCAGAAGAACACAACAAGGCAACAACCACACAGGCCTGGCATATGATCACCTTTATGAAGTAGTAATATGTAACCCATTGCCTAACTACACATAGTAGACACAGAGAAAACCTTTACATTCATTTGGTTTTCGGGACATATGATGACTTGAAGTCTAATACTCTAGACGATCAAGACAATATATTTTGTGTTGTATTATATATTTTGTTGTTGCTTGTTGGAAATCTGTATATATCAATCTCAAATAAAGCAAAAATCTGTAAATGGGCGTCATTGTATTAATATCCCAAAGTTAATAGGAGAGCTAGATGTAAGCAGGTAAAGTAACTTTCATCAGTTCTTCAGGGTTTGAGTGGATTATGTTTTAATGCATTGCACCCTGCAAACAAGTAACTGATTCAATCTTGGATGTGATGGTAAAAACAGGGGAAATAAGGGTTGTTACTGTATTCTTTAGTGTCACCGTAATGTCCTTGGCTACATTGTTGTGCTTCTCTTAGCTCATCACTGCTTTGTTGTAAAACTGTTGCCAGTTTGAACTCTGAGAAAGAGTGTCTGCTCAAAATGTCTGTGCATGAATAAACTATTAAATTGAAGTGCTGTTCTACTTGTGATCTTTACTGTCATGTTTCTCATAATGGCGTTAAGATTACATTCTTGACAATAATGTTAATGTACCCAGCTACAGGACTGATTTAATTAAGAGAAAGCAAATTCCCCCATGAGCCACAGCAAAAGCTCCCATCTGCTTATTCATTCTTAAGTTATTGAAATTTGACTATAAAGTAAGTTAACTACAAAAAAGAAAAGAAAATGAGAACTCTGGATAATGTGACAGAAGACAAATGTCTTTTTTTTTTACACAAACTCTCACAAAATACGAGTTTTGTACTTGGACATCCAAAAAAACACCACCGCGCAAGAACAGCATGAACTTGGGGACCGCTGGCAAAGCAACCGAAGCGCTTTTGTGTTCTTCGGTTCAGTGTCTGAATTTCCACTGTTCAGCTTCTCTGCACTTGAGCCGTCTTTGCACATGTTCTGGTCCAGCTCCTCTTTGTTCATGTTTGTGTCATTTGCCTATAAGTGCAGATGCTGTCACAAGTTAAGTGATAAGATGCTTGCTTTCCTAACTTAACAAAAATCTTACCAATATCCACTGCTGTCATTAACATGATCAGCAACACATCCTCTAAAAATATAAATATAAATTCATCTAAACCCTGCCCTTGTTTTGGTCCTTTTTTATTTTTCATTTTAATATTTGAATCTATTGAGTGTGAAAAAAAGCTCTAGCTGTTCTCGTTCCACTCTGGCATGATGCTGACGCTATGCACTGTGTGGTACTGGTGTGGCGATAGTGTACGTGGTATGCCGTGTGTATAGAGGTACTCGTTTCCCTGTAGGCCAGCGGCTGGCGACTGGATCCCAGCTCCAGGACTGCACTGGCGGCCCAGAGTCTGGTGGGTCATGGAGCTTTGGTACATGGCAGCGTGGTGGCCGTCGCCCAGCTGCGGAGAGGCGTGGCCCCCAACCCCGCCGAGTCTGGACACCAGAGACCCCGAGGTGAAGTGAGCGGAGAAGTGCTGGTAGGGCAGCCGGTCCATTGGCTGCATGGTGGTGACGGAGCAACTCCCATAGGGTGAAACGCTGGCCCAAGTGTTGCAGCTGATGTCCTCCAAACTAGGAACTGGCTCAGCACCCTGCGAGGCGCTGGCATACATACACGCCTGCCGCTGGCTGGATTCACTGCGGTAGGGCCCGCCGGCCAGGCCGAGGCTCTGGGCGTAGCCGACAGGACGGTAGTAATGGTCCTCCTCACTGGACGAGCTCTCCAGATAGGCTTTCTTATAGCTGTGCTCACCTGAGTGACCGTCTTCCTCCACTACAGGCAGAATTACAGAGTTACAGAACAGTGTTACTCAAGTAGTATCTTTAAGTTGTATAAAGTACACAATTGTGCAGTCACTCCATGTCACTATCATGTCACAAACCTTTATGGAATGATGAACTATTGTCTTTAATTACATTTTCAAAATAAATAATTACTATTCTGCTCGTAATTAAATGCTAACCATGTAAAACAAATATACAGGTCTTATAAAATGCACATTTACTTGCTTTGTAAATAAACACACAATGTTTGAGTATCTTTTTAGATGATTATTGTCCTTTTTAAACCAATACTCCCGGGTCAGGGGCTCCATATGAAAATGTGTCACTTTTGGTAAAATCCGTCATATTTATATATTTTGTTTGTTTGGATTAATGTGTGCTGTTCCTGAAGAATACACAGTTACACTTTTAGCATAATTATGAAAGTGGCCTTAATCTACTTGGAAAATAGACA
Organism: Myoxocephalus aenaeus; assembly: GCA_038501785.1. Classification (NCBI taxonomy): domain Eukaryota; kingdom Metazoa; phylum Chordata; class Actinopteri; order Perciformes; family Cottidae; genus Myoxocephalus; species Myoxocephalus aenaeus. Next base: position 686,694 of record JBAMJR010000001.1, on the reverse strand, counting down.
TAAGTATTGTGTCCACACATATATATAGATGGTAATTATACCATCTCCAACATCTGTGACCTTTACTAATCATTGTTACTGGTGGTTTATGGCATGAGAGTATTTACCCAATTCATTAAAAAGGCTCAACTTGCAAAGGCAACTAATACTGCAATAGAACTAGAATCTCCCACATGTGTCTCCTACCTTTCCTCTTGATGCAGTGGTACTCCTGGCCGTGCTCATGTGGCACGGGGTAGGAGCCCGACTGAGGCAGCAAGTCCTGTGAGGTGCTTGTGACCCCGTTCTCACACTGGGAGTACTGGGAGCTCAGTGCGCTCGGGGTGGCAATGCCCTGGACCTCCCCGCTGAACGGGCTCTGGCTGGAGCCCACTCTCTGGCGCACTGTACTGCGAGGCACTACTGGATACTCCTTGGTACTGTGTGCAAACACACACACAAACAACCACACACATATTTGTTAGTAATTATCTGTTGACCCTCTGAAACATTGAAAGACAATCATCAACATCCCCATCAGTGGATCACACCCACTTAGGACACACACAGAGAGAGGGAAACACTTCCCAGTGAAAACGCCAGCATGTATTTCACTCCTATTAATCCACAGGATCCGTCAATAGATCATTTTGCTGCTTTGGGTTCTTTGATTTCAGGGATCTGCTCAGTTGAAACAGTGACCTGGTTTTGCAATAAGCTCTCCCTTCAACATTGTAACCAAGAGCAGACGTGCGTAGCTTACTGTACTCGGCAGGATTGGACAATGGCATGCACGATTGATAGCGTGGTTTGGACTCTGACCATGCTCTATATATTTGCAGGTTTTGATAGGTGAAATGCATTTCACTCAAAACATCTTATTAGATTGTGGCATGAGCCTACTTAAAGTAACTTAACGTGTGTCTGACACAATCAAGCAAGTTATTTTTTTTGAAAGCACTTGAAAGTACAGAAATCTCTTCCTGGATTTCCAGGGATTTTTCTCCACAGCATAAACCATGACATTAATCTGAAACGCTTGAAGACCTTGATTCTGGGGCTCAGAATAAAGGTTGTGGGAAGGGGGTTGGATTTTAGCACCTTGTGGAAAGCCAAACAGCTTTTCCAGTATTTTTTCTCCCCAATAATTTGGGATTTCTACATTTGAATCCACGCGTTTGTATCGGCTGCCCAAAAGGAAGGGAGGGGGGTTCAAAACCAGATATTCTCTTTTGAAAATGTGTTTTCCACGCAGTACGGACGCATGCTCCATCCTTCATCTGGACCGAATCATAGTGAGAGAGCAATGTGGTCGTGTATTGCCTTGGCTGCAGGACCAAGCCATACAACCAATTCAAGACACACACACACACACACACACACACACACACACACACACACACACACACACACACACACACACACACACACACACACACACACACACACACACACACACACACACACACACACACACACAAGGCGTTGGAACATCCTGGTAAAAAAAAGAGTTGTCTGGAAGGGACATGTTGCAGTTGTGTTTCAGAGGTTCTGCCAGATCAGCCATAAAAGTCTACAGCATGAAAGCTGGCCGAGGATCAAGAACTACACTTACGTCACTGAAAATAACACTCACTGAAAATAACACTCATAACTGGCTTGCATTTGGGTGATTGAGGGATTACTGTAAAGTTGGGCTTGTTAAGTGACAGTGTCACCAGGATGTCAGTAATCCTTGAAACATTTATCTCATTACGCATCATTTCGTTTTTTTTTGTCAGTGTTTCCAAATATCAGAGCCCAGGATCAATTATATAAATATATTATACATAACATACTTCGTCACGTTTTATATAGTTACCTTTGCATTCTGGACATCCGGTGTAACTCCATGTCATCACTTCCACGAAAGCCTTTTGCAAATGGATTGTTCTCAATCTTCAGCTGGGTTATCTATTAAAAAAACAAAAAAACATTGACACTTGGTACACATTTTTGGACAATGCAAGTCATGTGTTGTGTCTGTGTCACTTACAAGATCTTAAAGTATTGTTGTACACGTTGAATAGGCCAAATGAAAACAAACCTATGCTTCAAAAATTAGGAGCTATTTAGACCAAGAAATGCAACATTTCAGGATCCAATACTATCATAATAGATAAGTCTTCTTTAGCCTAAGGCTCATATGATGACAGTATTATAACGTGATTTTGCAGAGCTTTTAAAGTGTTGGATGAATCTAACTGCTCACAATTCACAAGAGAATTAAATAATAAATCACATTTCCAGAAACCTAAGATGCTTTTAGGGATCTAAACTAAACAATTGAATACATCATTCATCAATAAGACATATTTGCATTGCATAATTTATAATGTTACACAGTAACTGCCTCCGGTTTAACAGATAGTTGGCGCATCTTTTAATGATGCAAATACTGTGATTTATCATACAACTTGTTTTTGTAAAAATGTCTTTGTAAATATCAAATGTGCAGAGAAACCCCCCCGAAATAGTGAGTTAATCCCAAAGAGGTTAAACACAATCCAGGGATATCCCTCTCGTGAGCAGTGGTTTCTGGCAGGTAATTAGTTGGCAGCTTGTGTTTGCGCTTCCAGCTTTCTGACAAGACTGGAGGTTTGTCTGCACGCTGGCTGACACTCTCACCAAACCCTGTAAAATCTCTTGTGTGACACTCTGCAAGCTTCTTGTTAATGCATGCAGCCTGGCAGAGCATTTACATTCGTTTCATCTTTTTTGAAAGTTAGAAATAATTTTAAAAAAAGTTCAGAGTCCCGTTGCACTCTTTTTACCCTCTGTGGGCGTTCCAAGGAGAAATACAGCTAGACAAATAATTACTCATTCCAAAGTGATAGCCAGAGTTCAGTTTATAGAAAAAGAAAATAATGTAGTTTGCAAAACACATGTGCGTTCTCCTACTGACTGGACTCAGAGCAGGGAAAGAATCAGAGCAGAGAATATGATTACTGTTCAAAATCATTTGGGAGTACTCAAGTCAATTCATTCACAGCTTCAAAAAACAGTTTTACTGACTGTGTCCAAAGATGCTCATTAAAATAATGGAGGCCTATAAACATATGTCCAGATGCTTTTGGCTATTTTAGCATAGAATAACTTTTAAATACTTAAAATAAAATGTATTAAATATAACTTAAATATAAGCTATGGAGTTACTGGCCTTTTTTATTCCTGAAGAAAACATATTATTTCGGAAAACACAGTTTGGAAAAAATGTTTTAATTGCAGCAGTGACAGGAAATACTTGAAACGAGAGACTTTGGCCGTTTTCATTAGCTGAGAGTCTAACAGGTGAATTGGACACAGGCCTGCAGCTCATATTGCTTTGGCAGATGTGAGACTGTTTGATTAGACAGTTGTGGCAAAGTGCCTGCAAATCAGAAATGCTTGTTTTCATGCAGGTCTGGAAAGCCCGAATAATTAGCCCGGGGTTACGATCTCAGCACCCCAATAACAGGTTTTAAAAATAATGAATGGCTTCTCCAGCGTGTCATTCATTTGCGCTTCCTGTTCCCAGAAGCGCGGAGACGTCCGATTGGCTGCGCGCAGCTTTCGCCCCTCACTCCCATATTCCCCAAACTAAGAACATATAGGACGACATGGCTAAATGATGTTAAACAGACGCTGTTTACACATATCTGTGTTCCCGAGAGTTACCCCCGAGAAATGTCTGCAGGGTCAATATTGAGTTTTTATTTCTGCTTCTTTCCCGCAAGTCTAGATGATAAACGACTCATTGAGGCTGCCTGGCCGCAAGAAATAGCACTTTCATTCAACGTTATTAAAAGAATTTTCTCAATGGATGCGTGAATAGGAAATCTCCCAACTTATCAACTTTTACACGCTTAAGCCCTAGCAATAGCATCGTAACAATTGTAATTTACTCTTTATTAACGTTATTGCACCGTCAACTCACTGAAAGAACAGAATAGAAACCCTCAGCGAAAAAACTAATAAATACACACATATATATATATATATATATATATATATATATGGGTGGACATTTAAATAGTGTGTTCCTTATATTTAATATTCAAATATAATGCATTATATTATTTTAAAGAATTTTCAAAGCAACATATCCGTTTTTTGTCAACTTTTTTTGTCAACTTTATGTTGCCCAACTGTAACACGCAAATTATTTACATGTATATTAAATATATATATATATATATATATATATATATATATATATATATATATATATATATATATATATATATTATTGTATATAGCTATTAACGCAGAGATAATATAGAAAACAAGTTATTACCCGCTGGGTTTTTCTGTAACTGTAAAAAGGACTCAAAACAAACATATACAATTGTAACCAAATAATTGCCACAAACTATTCCAAACTGTTCCTAAAGAAAGAGGTTCGCAAATAAGCTTGATTGCAATTCTAACTAAATATTCATCATATATCACAAATAACGAGCTAAATGTATTTACATTAACTAATTGTATTATTATAATAATTATGCGTCGGTGCAGTTTCTTTTGTTCCTATGAGGTTTATGTTTATCTGCAGCTTGTCTCGCTCTACAAAGCCTGTTGGGGAAAAAGTATCTTGAGGTCAGACGTCGTCTAGTCGGGTATCTGAAGTCTTCTCTCGTCTGTCATTGACTCGATGTGATAGCAGAGACCTTCAGCGGACACTGACAGCTTACTCTAACAGCGCCTTTCATTTTCTCTGCAGCAATCAGCAGATCCAGTTTGCGTCAAAATTCCGTAAAAATGGGCAAAACTGAATTGAACTCTTGCATGTGTGAAATAAATAATAACAACAGTAATATTACTACTAATAATAATGACGATGATGATCATGATGATCATGATACTAATACATTAGTATTATTAGTATTTGTAGTAGTAGTATGAATGGGAATTTAGGACTTTATATAAGTCTGCAGTTTGGCCAATATTTTGATAAACAATGTATCGTTCTGTTTTGTATTTGTAGTTCTGTTTATTTCCCCCTGTTTGCCATGTTCAAAACATTGTAACAATTAAATCCCCTCATCAAATACACCGTGGATTTAAAGTGAGTTACTCCGTCCCAGACTGTAATGAAGACCCAACACTAAACCCAAAGTATCCCTGTGAGGACTCACCTTGTGGTTCTGGTAGGACGTCACCGCGATGAAGGCTGTCTCGGGGAAGACGTGCGTGCAGAAGGCCGTGTTTTTGGAGCCAAAGCCGTTGTTTTCATCCGCCTTCACGATGTGGATCCTCGGCTGATACTTGTGCATCGAATTTAGGATGATCTAGAAAAAAATGAAAAAGCGGATCCCAGTGTTAGATTATTGATTGCGTGTCATCACAGCGAGACGCCCTTTCTAAAAATGAACCTCGCGGAAGAGACAGAAAAAGAGACAGAGTCTAACATTAGACTTTCTTGTGGCAACGCTGTGTAGCAGTTTTCCATCCAAACTTTATTTTTGTTACTTTTGAGGTGAAGTTTTTTTTTCTGCTCGTGTGTTCCAACTTTTTCTACATTTGATACAAAGTCTGTGAGAATTCTAACCGTGTTGCAACACATTTCAGGCCTCAGTTTCAGCACTGTATCATTATAACATCTCCCAAAATGAAATGCAAACACATGCAGCATGAACAATGGGTGAGCTTCATAACAAAAAGGGGTCATTCAATGCAGAAAAGTGAGAACTTTTATTGGCATAATTTGTGCATGAATTGAGACATTAGAGGGAAAACACAAACCGTGTCCGTCAAGGCGACATACTTTATCAATCTCACAGAGGCCCAATAGATTACATTAAGATGAAGTTTCTCAGTTAAAAACTTAACTTTTTTGGACAAATGACTTGTTTGACTAAAAGGTCAAACTTTTGTAATGCAAGTTTTAATGCTTTCATAAATGTTTCAAACTAAATTGAGCCACATGCACTCTGATGTTGTTTTTGTAGATGCAAACTTTTCTTCTGACAAGTTCTATCCCATGCAGCCAAAACTCAAACAAAAGTTCTCACTCCAAACTCATGACTGTATGTTTATGGATAATATTCACCATATTACAATTATTACAGTATACTGTCAGTAGATGATCAGTTCAGGAGAATTATAGACAGTGATGTCGTCTCTCTGGTTGCCCTCTAACCTGACTAACCTAGTTTATGCTAAGTGATGACTACTACCCGTGGCTAGCTTGGCGACATTAAGACGCGGTCCGCACAGCTGAACTTGAGCCTTGAACTTCTCTTTTGAGGCCCTCTCATCCGTGGGTTTTAAGTCTAATTGTTTTGACAGACCAGGGAGTCATGGTCTTCAGCCTCGAGGAAATCTAATGGTTTTTATTTTCATCAGATCCACTTTACATTTCAAGATTGAAAAAGTGGCTTTTTTCCTTCCCCACCCTCTTAACTCCCCCTCCTAATTCTCCCGCATCTTCCTGACCTGTGCATCCTATAGCATTAAACAGCCCCAAGTCCTTTCTCAGAGACAAGCGAACCATAGAAGCATAGAACATAGACGATACAATAGTCATCCATTATCAATTTCCCAATTTCCAGTTGAACTTGATCTTATTTCATGGTGCAATAGGTTTTTGTAATGGGCAGAAACTGCCCGCAATGCCCCTTGTAGATGCACGATGATTTAATGGAAGTTACTGACCATTTGCAGACAATATCAGCTGATTGTAGCACTTTGGTTGGATAAGCAGGCTGTTGAGCAGTGGATGAATGACTTGCAGATGGAAACTCAGCGTTTGCAAATTTTACAATCTACCATAAATACAACTATTTGCAGGAAAGGGGTTTTAGGGCCACATATTCTGCTCTGAGGGGAGAATAGTTTTACCAGAACTGAGTCTCAGGCTGAGAGAAATGAAATCTCCCTGCTGTATTTGTAGCTCTGTTTTGGTTTCCGAATTTAAGTGTGGGATTGTATTGATTCCTGCATTGTGAAGTTCTGGCACTGTGCAAATGTCCAGCTATCAAGCCACACTATTGGATTTGTAAATAAGGCCATAACATTCACTGAAAAGAGCTTTTCCAAACAAGGAAAAGTAGGTTAAACAAAACATTTTCCCATGCATGCATTCATTAAGCGCTTACTTGAGGTCTGCAGAGATGAGTCCAAGATTAGACCAAACCACAACAATCAATGCAAACATGCCATTCACCACACTGCTTGGTTTTAGGCCACTGAGACACATTAGAAAGTTGCATGGAAATATCTCAATGCACATTTAACCCTGGGACATTGCATGGTCCACTGAATGTGGGTTCCCAAAGTCCAGTATGTGTGTTAGTAGGGGGGTTGTGGTGGGGTAGCTGAGGACCACCCACTGGGGCCCCAGCGCACGCCCGTCTCCTCGGCCCAGCCGCTGCCCTGCCTGAGTCCCTGTATCTCTGTTCCCCCCGCCTCTGGATGATAGTATTTAATGATCGTGAGGGATCACTTCGGGTCTCGAGCCGCTGCCCTTTGCTTTCAAGTTCCACCACATCAGAGAGTTTCCCCAAGCCTTGGGATCAGCCGGCTTTGTACACCATCATCTATTGCTCATCGCACACTGCCATTCAAATATAAACAGTGCGATCCTCACACTCCACCCTCCTGGCCAAAACATGTGTGGGAAGACAGGGAGACGAGTGCAGGAGCAAATTGAGGGGGGAGATAAATAACACTGAGAAATATTCCAGGAGTTGACAGGGAGATCAAAGCAAAAACAAATGATTTTTAGGAATTCAAATACAGAAAAAGGGTAGCACTGTAGTGCAGTGGTTTAAGACCTATATACAACATTTATAAAGATACTTTAATACAAGTGAAAGTACTGCATTTCAAGTTTTAACTTGTTAACAGCAAATGTACTTATTGTGCAGAATGGCCCCTTCAGGTCCTGTATTGTTATATCCAGTACAATACCAATGGATTATTCTGTTGCAGATGGTCAACGTGAAGCTCATTTTAACTTTTTGCGCTGTAGAGGTCATACACTGTAGCTGTCAAATACATCTAGTGCATGAAAACCCATATTTCCGTAGGAAATGTAATGTGTAATAAAGTGGCTTAAACCCCAAACACTCAAGTACAAATAGCTCTAAATTGTATTATTACTCTCCCAAATTCTAGTAGTGTTTTATTACCATGGATGTAGCAATGGTAAATAAAACCATTTTTCACATTCAAAATGCATTTTCTTAAACTACACTTCAATTGTATATAAACTGTAGAGAGACATGTCTCTCTACAGTATTTTAGATATTGATCATTTAAGTCATAAGTTAAAGGTACATGTACCTTTAACTTATGACTTAAATGATCAATATCTAAAATACTTAATACAAAAGACAATTGTCAATTTGTGTCCATTGTTTTCTAACTCATGAATGTCATTGAATCAGAATCAGAATCAGCTTTAATGGCCATATAAGTTTACACATACATGGCATTAATTTGACTCCGGTTTCACTTAGCTCTTCGTGCTTATACACAATATAACAAGATAAATATAAAAAAGACACACAAAAAAGTCATTAAAGACAACAGTACCAAAACAAAAGTGCAAATCGTGCAGATGGAAGAGTCTGATGTTCATCAGAGTGACGGCCAGTGGAAAGAAGCTGTTCTTGTGTTTGATAACCAGTGATGCCCGTCAAGCACTGTTCTGCCTCAACATGACTATAAATATAAAGCTGCAAAACACACACCGTTCTATGATTATGTTATTCCAAAAACGTAATCCTTTCTTCCAAAAAAGATTTGCTGTTGCAAGTTAGTTGAAAGAATTGACATATGGAACATTTGAGTAAGAAATAAAGCTACACCATGAACTGTGTACAAACACGCAGGTCTCCCTTGTTTTCTATGAGACTCCTTCACAACAGTGAGCTCAGTCAGCTGAGGTGCTTCTAATTACCAGACAGAGAAGAAGAAAAAAGAAGAAAAAAAGCATCTGGCCCATCCTAAATTGGTCCATTCTACCTCAGAGATGTTTTGCTCCTATGCCTCACTGCTAGTAATTATAAATCATCTACAAGTTATTTCAAGCAGCTGGACCAACAAGCCGATGGAATATATTTCTGGCCAGCCACCAGCGTTTCATTTATGAATCCCAGGGTGCTGTCTCCCACCACGAAAGAAGGTGAGCCAGGAACCACTGCAGCCAATCAAAAATGCACTTTAACCCAAAATGCACAACACTGCTTACATTCCAACTGAGCTCCAATTTCATTTCACCAGCTGGGCTTTGGCAAGGCAACGACCACTTTAGGTGCCATGTGGATAGATAGTGGCCTGTGTGTGTGTAGAAATACATATGCAGTCTCCTTTTAGATGAATCATCAACCTGATAGTACCTGTAGCGATGTAAATAACTGTCAATCTCAGGTGATTGGAATAAATTCAACATTATCACTCTAACATAAGACTATAGTGTTGCCTCTTAATGTCAATTGTATGGAAAGCAACATCCCTACAGATTTGAAAGATATTCTGTTTAACAATTCTTATCAAGATTAACACTTCTAATATTTTTTAACTTGATTTCATTTCTTGTATTTTTCCACATAATTTAACCAACCTCCCAAAAAACAGAATAGCTATTGATGTACCTTTCGCCAACCTCATAAGTGGTTTTTTCCCTTAAGGACTGGGCCTATTAGTAACAGAGCTAATTGTGTGACTTTTCCGTTTCTACAACAAGACATCTAAATTGGCCTCAGTGTGCCCATCAACTGAGCATTTTATGAAAACCTGACGCCAACCGGCCCATTTGTTGATTAAGTAAGTGATGTTTGTTCAAGACAGAATCTCAAAGGCCTGGGGCTGGATAGCGAGTGCAGAATAATGAGGAGTTTAAGTTAGGAAATGGGTACCATACAGTCCCTAACTGGTGGGGTGAGGGAGGCGGTGCCATTGCCTCTTTCCTTTTCCCTAAACAAATGCCAAACTGCTCCCCTCTACTTAAGATGACTGCAAGGAGGTCTATAACTTTAATGCTTCGAGGGGGTGCTATAATAGACCTAGGCAATGAAAAGTATAAGAGGACTCTGGAACCAAATATGATATCAACAAATAGTCTAAAGTCAAATGATGTTCTGCATTGGGAGCATAAGTCGAGAATCAAGCTCAGAAATCCCTGTTTTCTCTCAAAGAGATTCATTATATGCGTACCAGTGAATTACTTTAAAAGGATAAAGTTATATATTTATAGTTTTTTAAATGTAATCAAACATTTGATTTAGTTGTTCTTGCAGCTGATCTTTTGTATTGTTCTTTTAACTCAACTTAATTGTGTTTTCAATGAAGAATTAAGCACACGAATACACTGTTCATTTATGAAATATATAGACTGTCAGTCAATAGTTTTTCTGTTATTTTAAAATGTATCTTTTTCCCTTCTTTTTGTTTTACTTTGCAAAACTATTTCAAAGAAACTCCACAAGCAAATTCCTCTGTGGTTACATTGTGAGCAAAAGTCTACCTTCTATCTTTGGCCATGTGCATCTCAAAGATAGAATTATTTTAAGGATAGAGGAGGTTAGAAAAATGAACATTTGAAAGATCAAAAAGTCAAAGAAAAAGTCAAAGAAAGAAAGAGTACAAATGTACAAAAAAGTAGGAAAAAAAACCCAAATCCACGTCAGTGACTTTATAGAGCCTATGGTGATGGAGTGACTTGGGTCTGTTCGATTTATAAAGAGTATCTAAATTCAGCCTTGCAATGGCGCCTGCAAATCACTGTTTTACAAGAAAGTATAGGGAGCCTTGCATCTTTCATTGTCATCAAATCATAACCTTTAAACTCTAAGGCAATTTGTTGTCTACTCTGTGCAATTAACATTACATTTAATCTAATATAATGTTGTGGACATACATTACAATTAAAATATAGGCTCAACAAAAACACCTGAACACTTCAAACCAAAAAACTAAAGTGTACAACTTCAAAATAATTATCTAAAATATTATTAATATAAATATTAACATGAATATATATATATATATATATATATATATATATATATATATATATATATATATTACTGTTATTAATAATAATAATAATTATTATAGTTATACTTATAGTAATAATAGTTTTAGTAATAATAATAATAATAATAATAATAATAATAATAATAATAATAATAACATTTTTAAGAAACAGTTGCACCACTGTAACATTTTGTCCTATTTCAGACACTCTTCAGCTCTTCATACAAATGCATATTGCGAAGTTTTTTTTAATTAAACAAGGAAAACAACAATAACTTAAAGTTCAGCAGTGGAAACCAGTCCTTGATGCAAAAGTAAAAGGTGATAAAGATGAGTAGAAATTGAGGTTTTAGTGCCACCCCATCCTGCTGAAGTGCCACTGGGCAACACAACCCTTTGACCAGCAGCAGCAGGAGATGATAGCGTTCACATCCCTGCGGTTAAATAGTACGTATGATAGGCACCTACGTGTCCGAACGGGTCCAGGTGGTTGTTGGTGAGCTTCAGCTTCTGGAAGGAGACGAGCTGCCTCATCCAGTGCGCCCCCGTGGCGGGGGAGTCCGGGTGGACGTAGAGCCTGCCGGGCATGGCGGGCTCTGCCTTCCCGGTCACAGACCTGAACCAAAGCAACACGTCACACCGTCACACCTCGGACTGGCAGCACATGCAGGCGCTGAAGTACAAGTGGTCTAGTGTAACATTATAATCACCCCATCATTGGTATGCCATTATTTCACTATCAAAATGTTGAAATGATGCCGAAGGATATCCGATTTGTATTTGAAAAATAAGCAACACAAACGACCAATTAGGACATTGTTGCTAAACTCTAAGGCAGAAAGTTGCTTCACGTCCAGTACGCAAACGCCGAGGGCACCCGGCCGTTTACCTCCTGGTCAAAACATTGCATTATATCCAATGACTTATTTAAGTTAAATAATCAAAATTATAATAGAATATGATACTTGACTTAAGTAATAGATACGTTAGTTCTGGATGGCCAGAGGTCAAATTAGAGCTGGCACACAATGTTTTAAAACATCGTCAGATCAAGAGGAGTTTGGACAGGTCATTATCGGCAGTATTGGCATGTGATTATAAGGATCCCCTCGTTAAAAAGGCGCTGATCCAAACAAGGCATTCCTGGCCAAGGTTGGAGAGATCGACATGGATCTAAACAAATAACCCTGCCGATGCCCCACTGGGAAATACAGCCGTGGTGCAGTGCACAGTGCAGGTATAGCAGCAACAAAAAGTCATCAACATTCATTCAACATTTCTCTCTGCTGACCTTCTTTTTTTTTTGGCAAGCAATAGAAAAATACACAATTCATAATTCTCAGGAAATTAATATGTTCACTTCCGATTCTCATTGATCAGGATAACAATATAACTTTTCCTGTTTGAATAAACTCCAGAGAAGCTACAACCCCCCCAAAACTACAACCCTAAAAAAAATAAAAAAATAAAGTGATACTTTACATACCATTTGTTGTCGGCGAATTTGTACCGATGGTCGTCCGCAGGAACAACATCCATCAGGAGAATATATTTAGTTTTGGGGTTTAATCCTGTGACCTTCACTTTGAAGCTGGGGAACATTCGCCTGTAAAGGACAAAACACGGTTTATGGCGCGATATGGAAGGAAATTCTGCCAAACAGTGAAACAAGAAGACAACATGGGTTTTCACGATAGAGGAACAAGTATTGCGACATTTTCAAAAAAATTGGCGAAGACATGCACGTATCAGAAACTTGTGAATGAAAACAAATGTGCGTTCAGAATAAAGGTTGTGACTTTTTTTTATTATTACAATTTGCAAATTAAATTATAATACATATAGTCAGCTCACGCGAGATGGTTTGAAAAGTCAATTAAATGCCTACATTTGGTTTGGAGAGGTAACAACTCCTTTCAGGGCCTGAGAAGGACCTGCCAGTTATAAAAAAATAAATAAAAACGTTTCACTGTGGGCCAGATTTCTTTTCTTTTTTTCTGGTTAGATCCGTTTAGTAAATCAACTGGATATTTGGTAGCTGTCATATTGTAGAAAAACACATAACGTGAGTAAGCCTGGGCAGTCTCCAGAGTCAAAGGGAAGGGCTGGGGACGAAGGGCAGCTGCTACGTAATATCGTTTCACGCCAAAAACACGAGAGAAATGACTGACGGGAATATAATGGAGACTTTATGCAGCTCTGTGAAAACAACTCTCTTCTGCCCGACCTGGAGAGCACAATGAAATGTAGCTGTGTTTCACTATAAATATTCATCATTTATAATAGCTACACCCATGTGAGCCAGCGGGCACTTTGACAGGAGCAGACACCCGCGGCCATCATACATATATGCACGTTTACACTCAGGGAGATTTCCACTGGATGCTTTCTGAGGGCAACTGCGAGCCACATGTACAATCTGCGCAACATGCTGTTGTCACGCAAGACTGGTCTGCAACACACACAACACACACACATACAAATACAGGGAAAGTGTTGCAAGAATGGGCCCGAATTCGTTTATTTTACTGCAATTAAAATCATCAGACTGAGCAGGAATTTATTTCGTGGACACTTTTGTCAGTCGGATTGGTCGACATATTGCTATTCCCCAGCAGGGCCACCCAGACTAAATGTATGGTGGTGTCGCAGAGCGCAGAGCGCTAAAGCGTCCACCAGATGCTCGGTGTTTTCTCTGTGGTTCCTCACAGTGTATATTTCCAATCTCCCCACGCAAGAAAAATTCCGGCCATGCCGGATACCGGATAAAGGAGGTAAATTCCAGGCCTATATTCATACAACATAATTACGTGTGTAGAATTATCATCAAACAGTGTTGTAGTCAATACCCTCCTCCCTCCCCTTTGTCAGTAGTGTGTCATAATAATGATACGTATTTGTATATTGTTCTCTTACCGTCCAGCTTTGGTGATGATCATCTCCGTCCCCACCTCGTCAAACTTTACCCAGAGTTCCCTCTCGTGCAGGTAGACTTTTATTCCCTCCATTCCCTTCAAAATAAAGCATGTTAGTGTCCTTTACGTGCTCATTTCTGTAACAGGCCGACTTCAATTTCACGCAGAGGTGTCTAACATGGTTTGAGGCCTTCTGAGTTGGCCAAATAGCATGTTTTCAAAAACATCTGTTTGCAGTTGCCAATGGCTAAATTCTTAATGCCAGTAAATTATACATTTTACAATTCAAGAAACGTGCAAAAACTGCATTGCATTTAAGTTTAACAAAATATATAATGTAGCAGTGACAATGTAACCCTTGTGTAACTTTTAAGTAGTTTGAGACTCTTACATTCTGTAGTCTTAAACCTGTTGGGCCTTTAGCATGCACATCTAAACTACACAGTATACTAAGGCCAGAGTTATAGTGCCTGGCGATTAACGCATTCAGAATGTATTATAGTCTCATTTTAATAATACAATCGTGTCTAAAAACAAACCAAATTACTTAGATTTTTTTCTGATGTTTCACTCCTCAAATGTTCTACCATCAGTTTCTCTGAGCAACACAGTGAGATAACGAGTATAAGACAGACCACATACAAAAGTTACATTTGTCGATATATATTCTTAGAATATGTCAAATTAATCCATCCCAATGACAGCAAATTTCTTGAACATTTCATATATATTTTAACACCCACAACTACACATATATGACTAGTTCAGACGACTGTGTACATACATTATTATAACTTATTATTTTACAGTGAACGTGAGTGGAAGCAGCCTGAGGCAGTGAGCGTGAGGCCTGCGGACTGACGGACACTGACCTGCTGAATGTAAGTTGTCTGAGATGATGGGGATTTGGTTGAGGTCCCGTTCGGTTTCTCTGATTTATTTTCGGACTGTAATTCCCTTGAATCCGAAACACCAGGAGAGTTTTCAAGGGCAAAAGTCTCCTCTTGGTCCGCCATGACCGCGGGAGCTCCAAAAACTGCGGTCCCAGCTGTAAGACCCAAACAGAGCTGTCAGTGTGTGGGACTGGATCTCATGTTAACATTGTTAAAGTGATTCAAATACGTTTATATTCACAGACAGACAATGATAAACTTGTATATGTCTCTGTATGTGACCATAAAGTTAGTAATTTCTAAAAGTGCCGAGTGCTACACAGCGAATAACTACAGCATTAAAAACCAGCATAGACTTAAAAGGAAGGAAAACACAACACATTAACATACACACTTGATTTAAAACTGAACTACAGTTTACTCAGAGTAAAAGTAAGTTAATTGAACCTTTATTGCATTTCTAATTAAGCTGAAGGTTTGGAATTTCTAAATCAAGATGCTTGTCACAAATAATGTGGGCAAGTAAAGATATTATTTGCACAATCAAGAATAATATAGAAGTCCACAATCTATATTATCCCTTACATTAAACCTGTGATGGCTGATTTATTTGGGGAGTGTACGGTTGCACATTGAAGTATCCCCAGGACCTCCTCTCCTTTAGGAAGCACTATTTCCTATTCATGTTCCTCAAACAAAAGACCTGCGCCTTATTGTTGTATCCGCACAGTGGTGTCCGGAACACAACCAAGCCGATAAAAACACTCAGACGGTGTCACTTCTGCCGAGAGAATAGAGTAGTCTATCCTATCCGCCACAACAATGAACACACGGAGCCGGATCAGAGCGGGATCAGCTTACCTAAAACCAAACACGTCGCGGGCTACAGTCGGACACGGCGGAGGCACAACAGAGAATCAGTCTTCGCCTTTGCTTATTTTCAACGCTGCGTCCCAAATCAGATAATCCAGGCGTTTTGCTCGGTAAAACTGCACAGAATCTCCATGAATCCTTCTTTTTTTTTCCTCTCTCCCCCTCCTCTCTCAGTTAGTCCAGATTTTCCTACAAGTGGAGCGGTGGCCGTGGAGATCCTCGCGGCGCTCGCTGACAGCTACACGGCGGCTGCTCGGCGCCTAATTGTGCATTTTACAGCTGAGGACCGTTTAGTGAGCCGAGCCCGGTGGTAGCACCTAGCAGTACGCTGTAGCCGAGTCCCAGAGGAGCAGGTCCGTCACCTCCTTCTCCCCTTCTCTCTCTCTCTCCCAGCCTTGTCAATTCTAAGTCTCCCCCCCCTCTCTCTCTCTTTCTCTCTCGTGCGCGCTCCCTCTCCAACCCTCCACTGCGCATCACTGACCAACCGTGCGAAGCGGAAGCGCAGTCCGCGACGTAGTTCAAGGGGGGTGGAGGGCGACGGGGGCTGCGCAGCAATAGCATTGGTTTATACACCAAATTATAATTCCTCCCGGGCCCTCACCCGAGTCTCTCTTCTAAACCTCCACATAATCCCAGTCTGGTAGAAGGAATCCATTTGATATCTGCTCCTCATGCGCCATTACGCGCAACCTCCTCTTCTTCTGTCACCGCCTCCAGACGATGTGGTTTATTAAGCGTATCTAAATTTGACAGATGCATCATCAGGATATCGTAGGACAACAAGTTGTCTCCGCTCATGGCCGAATTAATCATTAACGATTAATTGATTAATTGATTAATCAGCCATAGGTTTTCCGTATAAGTATATCGGTGTGTGTAATTAACAATACCAATTAACGTTTGCTCAAATTTGTTTCTGAATGTTATGAATAAGCCTATAGGACAAATATAATTATTGCCATTTTCCCGCACAGAAAAGCTTCCACGAGAGAGTAAAGACACAAATAGATTGGAATTGGATATATTTGTCATACAGGAAAGAGAAAAACACACACGCGCAAGGGGCAGTCGGTGTAGGTTATGTTTAGGCCTGTGGGTTCACACAGATTTAGTCTGCACACAGGAGTTCTGACATGCAAAGTTCACAAAACAAAACGTGTGGAGACAGTTTTGCATTGACAGCGTATTTAGCTTACGTTATAGTGCAAATAGATGCTAAACCATGCACTGCAAAACATAGTCACATTTCAACAAAAAGTAGAACACGCGGCATATGTTCAGAGGAAGACAGGAGCAGGATGACAACATGGCTAAAATTGACATTTCTTGCAGTGTGCGCGTAAAATGTCTCATTTGCATTTTAGGTTGTTATCTCATTACGCACGCGTCCATTAGAGTCCATTTCCGAATCATTCTGTGTGATATAGAGACGCAGCATGAGGGGGATGTTTGTCCATCAGCGAGCTGTCAATAGTAACACACTTCTGGAGACGGTTCGGACTGAAACGCGGATTAATGATGTCGCTCAAGTGAGCCTGGTGTTGAAAGCAAGGGGTAAAAGTATAGCAGTTAGAATATATATTTTTATCGTGTAAATATTATTAGAAGACATTTCAAACTATGACTAAGTATCTTTCAGATACTGAGGATGCAACCTCTGAATATATCTTTTGTCCAACAATACGCTCCTGGAAAAGCGAGAAAAACTACATTTTAACACAACAATTATTAGTGCATCCTCAAATTTGGATATCTGGAAAATTCCCTCTGAAGTTTTAATCTCTGACAAATGTTGAAACCTCTTGTCAAAAACACATTACGTGAAGGGGCTGAAAGAAGACGAAGTTAGAGGCCCTGGAATCTGTCTCACGTAACATTTTACAACGTTTGACATGTTTTGCTGAGTTTGTAAGTAGGGAAACTTGAATTTTTCTCTCACACAGAGCTCTGAAGCAATTCTGAATGCATGCTTCTCTATTACTGTATCAACAAAATTAACGTATAGGCTTTGCAAAACTGCTCCTATTGCACTAACTGAGTGCAAATATGACTAAGAAATCCCAACAAATTGGCCCAAGATTGTTGCTTCAATTTATTTTACATTTCAGCGTCATTGCATGCAAATTGCCAAGAAAAAAACCCATGTGTTGGTCATTTACTTAGTACAGATGGAATAACTGCATTTATATGAAATATAAAAACAAAGGAGCGAAAGAAAACATTTGCTGGCACACCAACAATTAAAAAAGGACATTCAGTTTTTGTCAATATTTAAATTTAAATGAGATACTAGGCTCATGTGTCTGGACTTGGAAACCTTTGTCAGGTGTTAAAAGGTCAATATAATAGTTGAAACCTTTTCTAAAAAGTTCATAACATCTTACGATGAATCCAAATTGATTTTAAATACCAAGTATTGATATAAATATGTGTAGCCCAGAGGCTGCACATCGATATGCGCTCTGTATGTAAACAGATTTTCATGGTCCCGTTTGAGCCATGTCGCCTAACTGGCATGCCAACTGATGTAGCTGAGATATAAACACGAGGTTTAGTTGGAAGTGCCAAATACAAAAAAAAAGTGCTGCTCACTGGCTTTCCTAAAAAAAACTGTGAAGAGATTTAAATGCGAAACTCATCATTTAAGAGGGAAGGACCACGTGGGAATTGATTGAAGGCATAATGAGCAAGTTAAAGGGGGAAAACAATGGTTTAACAACTCTAAACGCAACGTTTTGATCATTTTAAGATCATTTTAAGAGTCAAAGGCAACCCTCACAAACAGATGACATGGACTAGAGGTGCAGCTTGAAAGCGTCACAGTGTGATTAACTAACAGCCTCAACAACAGACGCGTTAATGATGCATCACACTAATGGAATCTAAATAAAACACACACAAAAACAGAACAGCAAAAGACAGTATAAGGAAAAAAAAAGTTCATTCATATAATAATTTTGTCCACTAAAACCAACACATTTAGATAGTTTAATAGTGTCTTACCAATGAAACATTTGGTGAAAACAATTTCTGGCCATAAACCGATATTGTATTATGTAAATTGCATGAAAAAACAACAACCGTAAAATAGATTCCTTTGGAAGTGTATAGCACACTGAGTTGCATCCAGCGACAATATATATAAAAAAGAAAGATCAAGAACTAAATTACACAATCGGTTTGAAAAGGTTCGGCCTCATGGATGGGTTCAAAGCAGCTGTCCTGCGCCAGTAACGACATGCAAACTTTATTTCAAAAGAAAGGCACATTATTAACATGATACAAATGTATATGCTGTGCAACAAAAATAAAAATAAAAAATCCCAAACTAGTTTAAAACTAAATAGCCTTTTGATATCATTCTCTTTAAAGCACATAACAACATTGATTATCAATTAAACAATCGAAATTAATTGATACAACGAGAAAAGCGAGAGACATTTTGAGACTTTGAAAAATAACTAAACAAATGAGCTGTAATGCTACCTAATACAATCTGTGTAAATATAATTACACCGACGTAAAATACAATTACAAAGGAAGAATAAACAATTGCTCCACAAAGAGGTCCATGCGTCATATGGAAAATAAAAGTATATCGACACACACGATATCGTACACTATTTAAATACTGCACACACTGCACACATTTAATCATTCCAGCGTTATATCCTCTTTTACTGCAAATAAGACAAAAGTATTCCCCTTTTACAGCCCACTCACAAACTGTGAGAATGTTAAAAAAATACACTGACTGAGAGTTAAACAAATGCAATTGCAGTTCATGCAATTGTATTGGTTTTATCACTAAGTCTGCATGACAGAGCAACTTATGGGGGCAAACATATTTTGCAGTTTAAGTTTAGTAAAAAACAAATGATTATGTGAAAATAAGTTGAACTGCATTGTACAGCAAAATGATAAAAGTGATGAAAACATTGGCCAGAGGAAACCTGTATCACTGGATAACCTTCTCTACTTAAAAATAAATAAAAATAAATCCTTTCTATAATGTAGTTAGCCTCTCACAGAACCTTTTTATGTACACTGTAAAGTACATAAAACCTGCCCTCACTTAAAAAAAAAAAAAAGGTTGCATGACCATGCTTTCTAATTAGTATTTACTCAGAAACATAAAATCTAATTGTAGCCTGGAAGACATACAATGCATCAACCACAGAAGTCAGACAGCAACAGTATGCTGACCGGTGCATCAGTCTCACCGCTGCTCTGGCTCTAATTCTGCAGCATTACAAATCAAACCACTATGCAAACAGTGTCTAAAGCCCATTAAAAGTCATATCTTAATAAAAGCACACTGTGTGGCACAAAGCTTTTCTCTTGAAGAACTACAAATCCCACTCATCCAGGTGCAAATGACAAGGTGCCAGAAAATAGTGTGAAATGGGGTGCTATGTATGGTTGAAGCATCAGGTGAAAAGTGAATATGAATAAAAAGCCGAATGCAGAATTACAAGAAAACAACCATGGGAGCAGTTTTCTTATGAATTTTATGCTGGAAAAATGTGTGCAACAAACATGTGTGTGTGCGCGCACACACACACACGCACACACACACACACGCACACAGAGGGGTTAAATACATAATACTCCCTACCTCCTGGCTGTCCAGTACTATTGAGTGTGTGGTCTGATGTTACCGCTTGTTTAGAGCGGCTTAAAGTCTGGTGAGGCTTCAGCAGACAGGCAGGTGAAAGCGCTGGTGTGGCTAACCACCAGTCCAGCCAGGATCCTGGATCAGGGAGGGGAGCTTGCCCAGATGCTCTGCACCAAAGACCAGCTGTGAGGTTTGTGGCTGAAAACCCATCGACAGTTTGGCTCTCAGGATCTGAACCAGAGAAGACGAAAGAGGGAGAAAAGGAAAACAAAAGCTGCAGAGATTGCATTTTTCAGGCTCTAGATTTTTCCCAGGTGGCACTAAGGAGTCACCTAATTTGACAGAATAAGTATGAATTTGATATCTCTTCATTCAAATAAATACATTCATTCCTGCTTAAAATATACTTTCATTCACACCCTACAGCATTAAAGGTTTAAACAGAGCAGATTTTACAACCAATTTCTCAAACACAAGCAAAGGAATATTGTGAGCCAGTCTTGTGCAGCTCATTCATTCTCAACTCTACAGACTACATCTTTAATCCAACCCCTCAATCTAAAATGTATCCAAACTGCTAGCCAATTTCCACAAAATCCAAAATTGGCATATAGTTGTTGTATTAGAAACACAGTTTAACCTCAACGACCAGAGGCACAAAAGTGAGCACTGTGACAAAAAGAAACAATGGTGCAACTGCAGGTTATGTTGCTGTGATGACTGGAACGTCATACACTGATTAATGCTTCACTTGTTGGTGAGCAGCATGAACACTCCCACTCTGCCACAACCATACACATAAAAGATGGAGAGTTATAAACTCGCTCCTAATCCCGTAGAGTTTCACCCTGCATGGCCACACATGGGCCTGTGGTCTGCCCCCTGAGTCTTTTTACCCGTCCCCCCTCACCCTCGACCTCGTGAGTGAGTTTACCCTTGTTCCACTAGAAAAGGCAATGATAAGGTATCTGGGCCTCCGTAGCAGTGCAGGGCGAAGAGGTATATCGCGTGTATGCAGATACACACACACACACACACACACACACACACACACACACACACACACACACACACACACACACACACACACACACACACACACGCATGCGTGTAGACGTACAGAGCTCTACTTTCACAACCTGAGCAGGGCTGCGGGCTCAGGGTTGGTGGTGGTGGTGGGTTGGTGGCGGTGGGCTTGGGTCTGACACGTTTCTGCTAACAATCACATCACACACAGGGACCCACATTCCAACTTCCTGATGAACACCCCCCTCCACCCCCCCCCCCCCCCCCCCACCCCCCCCCCCCCCACCCAGTTTCCTACCTCACAGTCGTCCTCCTCCCCCAACAGGTCTTGGTGGAGCTGTGCAGGCATGGGGCTGTAAAGTGGTGGGTTTAGAAGAACAGAGGTATCAGGATTCATTATTCATGAAAATGACAGTGATATAAGAGAAATACCACTCGTTAATATTTGGGAATATTGTCAAATAAAGCTGTTATAAACGAATAAACTTCTAGTACATCTGGATCTAGTTCATCTTGACATATTGGTGATTCAGTTAAGTGTAGACTGCATAGCATGTCCTCTGCTGCCCTCTAGTGATACTTTTCATTAAATGTGTCCCATCAGAGATGTTCACTATAAGTACAACAATTAATAAATGCTTGGAATTGCATGCACATTAATTAAAGTTGCACTATAGGTTATGTTTATGCTGCAGGTGTGCTGATTATATTACAGACTAGTATTGTATCTTTTATTGCAATTAATTAATTAGTTTTGAAGTATGTTCATGTGCATTATGTACGTAATATTATTTTCTCTTTTGTTTAATTTACATAATCACGTGACATTGTACTTTATTCCCTGTTTGCCCCAGGAATATTGGGGTTTAACATCTAATGGCAATCCAAATAAATGAATACAAAAGTACAAAGGCAGATCCTGTGACGTGGCTGTATAGGTGTAACTAAATCCTCAAACGTGTTGTGTAATATATACTGCATTAATCCTACATACTATGCATGCAATCAAAAAAGACACCTTGTTTGATGGTATGTCCATAAAAGAAGGAATATCATAATCTCTCAGAGCACAAACATACAGACACACTGACACGGACTCAAGCACAGACGCAGACGGCCAGCCACCTACCAAGATGAGGTAGTAACCATGAGAATCATGCGGTGTGGTCTTCTCCAGCCATGGCCACATTCACAGACCCCGGGGGCCTGCGGGCCATCATGTCTCACTTCGGTGAGGTCAAAGCACCTTCAACTCTGACATGTTCGAATGCACAAATTATGGCTCTGTCAAATCCAGAAATTATGAATTAGGTATTTCCTTTACCTCACTGGAGTCTTTAGTATGTCCAGGAACAGCCCTGAATCCCAGACAGTTACTTTCAGGTTCATAAAAGTGATGAAACACACTGAAGATAAAAGCCAAGTGCTGGTAAACTCTGTGAGATTACAATCTGAAAGTTAGAGGTAACTGTGCATCTGTCTATTTTACACCTCAGGGGGAAACTGGGTGGAGAACTGTGCCACACCTGGTCCTATACAATACAATACTGTCTTGTATTATATTTAAAAACATAATGTAATAGTTTAATGTGTCTTTATTATCCCTT
This sequence comes from Myoxocephalus aenaeus, assembly GCA_038501785.1. Classification (NCBI taxonomy): domain Eukaryota; kingdom Metazoa; phylum Chordata; class Actinopteri; order Perciformes; family Cottidae; genus Myoxocephalus; species Myoxocephalus aenaeus. The sequence continues at coordinate 663,779 of JBAMJR010000001.1, read as the reverse complement.
ACAGGTAAATTTGTTTGCAGCCGGATTACACTGAAGACACACAAAACTCTAGGGATGCACCGATACTAATACTGATGTTGAATATTGGTCTGATACTACTCAAATAGCTGGATCGGCTCTGGTATCCGATACCATTATTTTAATCAATAACAATTTAGTATATTTATATGTATTTATTTTTTAAATAATGATCCCAGTCTCTTCTACATGAAAATGAGAAAGCTGAGAAACAATGTGGACGTGCACATTACATTTAAAGATGCAAGAGAAAAAGCATAGAAGGGAATCAATCAAGAGTAGCAAGACACAAGGGGAAGGCATTTATATTCAGAACCAGGTAAACATTGGACACAGCAATATAAAGAGTACTGCTGGAAACCGGACGAGCTCACAGAGTCCCAATGAATTGGACAGAGCCATTGTGACTGAAAGAATGAGAAGTAGTGCTGTTCTGGAGTGTGGAGTTAGTGGGCAGGGCAGAATACTGAAGGGGAATATCCCCACAAGATGGCAGTAATGCAGCTAAAAGGATGCCAGCTGCCATAAAACCTCAAAGAAGAAGACGTTCAAAATTCAGTATACAAGATGGAAACCCACAACTTCCCAAGAAACCTGCGTCCTTAAACAGATCTCTGGAATGTGAAACCCTGTTTAGATTAGATATTCCTTTATTATTCCAGCAGTGGGGAAATTTGTAGGATTACAGCAGCAGCCAAGCACTGCACAAGAGTCATAGTCAAATAAAAAAATAAAAGTAATATATATATATATATATATATATATATATATATATATATATATATATATATATATATATATATATATATATATAAACAGTAAAACAGTAATAAAAACAGTAAAGAATGCACAATAACAATATTATATATATACAGACAGAATACAAATGTATTTATATTGCACAGGTTGAAGTGATTAAAGTGATTGAAGTGTTTTGTGGTTTACTGGGAGCTCAGCTGGTTGTGCAGCCTGACAGCAGCAGGAAGGAAGGACTTGCGGTTCCTCTCCTTCAGACACAGAGGATGAATGTGTCCTGCATGGAGTGGGAGGTGTTGTTCATCAGGGATGATAGTTAAATACACACTCTCAACTCATCTATAGCCAACATCCAAGTATCTGTTCGGTGGGAAGACGCATTACTGATACTTTTGGGGCAAGTTAGAGTTGATCAGGTATTGGTAGCAAAACATCACAATCATTTTGTATTGCGTCTTATTCTGAAAATATGACACAGATTTGGATTTAAACATCTTTATTTAATCAGTTTGTACGAGCTCACCTCCAGTTCCAGACACAAGAACTGCCAAACAGACTGAGACAATGTGGCTTCCTTTTAAGGAGCTGCTCTGGTTTGTGCTGTGATCATTTAATCTGTTTGACATGTTTACTGAGATTTGTTTGCTGTGAAATCATGATACAGTATTTATGTTCATTGGAACTTTTGTGACTTATTTGATTTAACAAGTGATGTTTCCTGTAGGGGGAGGAGCTATGGGTTTTACTAGTTGTTTGAAATCTTCAAGTGTCTGGACTATACAGTGCTGATAGAAGCTGGACAGCCCTTCATACCTCATATTTAAATACACGTCACTTTAACATTACATTTTCACATACACCTACAGTACACTTGTTTATAGTACTGTTATCTGTTTGTCTGTGCACTTTATTTTATATTCTATTGTAAATGTAATATGTTTCTATTGTGTTGATTGTTGTTGTTTGTCTAATGTATGCACAAGACAAATTCCTCGTATATGTAACATACCTGGCAAATAAATGGTTCTGATTCTGATTCTGGAGTGGTTGTCACATGAAGTGAGCCCAAACCTAAAACTCTTGTTTTTTTAAGAAGACTACTACCAACCATACACTGCTGCTGGTAATCTTTTGGAAAATATCACATAGGTTGAACACAGACAACAGAATAAGTATGGAGGGACTATTTTCTTTTACTAAAAAGCTGAGTCAGCTTTGACAGTGAATGCATGTGTCTGATTGTGGGCCAAGAAGAGACGATAGTGAATGATTGTTTCCAAAAGATATTAGCTATTACTTACCACTTTGAGGAGAGTTCTCTCAATATGTTTAACATGCAAGCCAGATATTTTTTGGAATGCAAGAATGAGCGCTGAATGGAAACTACTAGCACATTTGAGTAATTCTCTCCTGGAAATTGGCCAAAAGGTTTTTCTCAGAAGACCAAACCAAGGAAGTTGTAAAGGCAGCCGGTCTGCACACAAAGACATGTGCTAGACATGGAGTCAAGGGTCAAACATACAGCAAGAGACATTTGACATTGACAACACGGCGAAGTAAAGTGCTAAAGTGCTTGTGTATTTATTGCACATTGCTCTCAGATGTATCAGAGTGCAACAGCTTGATGGAGGTTAGGACAAACACGAGCTTCAAGTAGTTGATTTTGCACTTTGGGACACAGAGTCTTCTTCCTGATGGCTATTGTTACATGTTTCATGACAAGCTTCGCTCAAAGTCTTTCTTCCTTATGACCTTCATAGTTGTTTTGTGCACTTTTAGTTGGCAAATATGTACAAATTATATATCGAAGTGAAGACACTGCTCTGCTTAACAAATCTGCATCATACACAATACAGACAATTGTTTGATTTTTGGTGGAGCAGCTGGCTTGAATGTGTTTTGATGGTGTTGTGGCATAAGGAACTCGGGCTGCAACATATAATGTGTATGATTGGACCTCATGTGGGGTTGACCCGCGTCTCACAATGCTGCTTTACTTGAGCTGGGCGGGGAGCTGGGCCATATGTCCTCCGGTATGTTCAATCTTACGTATCCCTATTTACACTGATGGCTCACAGCTTGGTTTCAGCTCATTTTGGTTAACATGGAAACACACACAGTGACCATTCAAAAGAACTTGAAGGCTAAGGGTTTTATTGTCCATCACAGTCCCAGCTAAATAGTTACCTGCTGCAACAAGTGCTGTCTGATCTGCTTGGACAAATTAACAGTTTTCTCATTCAGTGGAGATGTTTTACTTAGAATCTCTTGAGACAAATAGTGAGCGTGGATGAATTATTCAGTATAGATGCAACATTTTGCAATATTTGTTAATTTAGCCAAATCTTCAGTGCACCTTCTTGGACATTCAAAATATATTATGGTTTAAATTGGGGGTAGAATTGGGGTTATCTTTTTTTTGCTTTTGGTCTTTTAGTCATTAGAGTTTAACAAGTTGTGTATATTCAGTTTGCAAGTAACTGCACTATTTTGCTTCAGCTGTGCTCTTGCATGGTGTTAAGTTATATACAGTTATATGATTTGATATTTCCCTGCAAAGTAGGTTTCAGTGTTGTTTAGCCCTGCAGCCATCCTTGGTCAAACAGTACTCGCAGAGTGTGAGGAAACAGTGGTTTACACTTCTTCTCTACATGTCATGGGGTGAGACTGCTGGTTCTCAAACCCACCAAAGCACTCATGGGCAGATTACGGGACAATGGGCCCCTGGGTACAGATGTGCAAAAGCCCCCACTACCTCTGCTGCATAGGAGCAAGACAAACAGATAGAGTTGTTCGCCTCTTTATGTTGTGGTTTTGTGCCTTTTCTCATCAGCCCTAGGGTCCCCCAATAGGGATACCCGAGGGCTTCTACAGGTGTTCTACAGCTCATATGACCTTGATATGAATACCAGCCCCTATTGTCCTTGATCTCTAAAGAATCAGCAACTCCTTACCTTTAAAAAAAAATAAAAAAATTGTCCTTGGTCGCTCCCCAAGTTTTTTGAATTGTATTTTTAGAAAGATTAAGACCTAAATCATCCAAATCTGCAATAATAATCACAATAAACACAAGCAATGACATGTTTTCAAGCCTTTCCAGTCAAAAAATCATGTTTTTCGGTTCAGAAATAAAGAAATGAGCCATTTTTACCTAAATCTTCGTCGCACCATGAACAAACACCCCGCAAAATGACCGTCTGCTTCCGCGTGTGTCATCTGACGCGCTTTCAGATGCGTTTGAGGAATGATGAAACCGTAGGACCTCAAAACACGGAGAAAAAAATCGCCGTTGCTTTCTCGCAGCTCGCGACGTCAATACTTTTCGAAATCCGTCGTTGTTAGGGGTACTACATTAGCTAAATAGTGAAACGTTATAATCGCTCAGTCATGTTGAGGAGCTTTAGTTTATAACGTAATTATACAAATATAACGATCTTTTTTGTTAAATGTAGTCCATCGTTTCTCTTCTCACAAGGGTTTAGAGTACTTTAGCCGTTTAAATGTATTAAATCGGACCTGAGGTTGATGATTTAGAAGCGTTTGAGTAAAAACACAAATCACTTCCACATTATCGAAAAATCTGGGTGGGGGGGAACTCGGGCGGATGGGGTTAAAAGTTGATATGCATCTCTTTGAGGTTCTGTGTCTCTATGTGGTCATTTTGCATCTTGTTGTAGATGTTTTGCATCTCTTTGTGGTCATACTGCGTCTGTCATTTTGCATCCCTCTGTGGCCATTTTGTATCTCTTTGTGGTAATTTCCGTCTCTGTGTTGTCGTTTTGAGTGCATATTTATGTTTATACTGGCTTTGATTAGTATCACTGTTCTGCTCTTTCCATTCCGCACCGATTAGTTGAAGACTGTTGTAGACCAAGCGATAATAGTCTCAGTAGGTGTCTGGATGATTTTTTTTTCTCCAGTGGAATGATCAGAAACCTCTTCCTGGTCATCCATCCATCCATTATCAGTCGCTTATCCGGGGTTGGGTCGCGGTGGCAGCACGCCAAGCAGGCCGACCCAGGCTTCCCTCTCACCCGCAACATTTTCCAGCTCATTCTGGGGGATCCCAAGGCGTTCCCCGACCAGCTGGGAGAAATAATCCCTCCAGCGTGTCCTGGGTCTTCCCCGGGGCCTTCAATCAGTTGGACGTGCCCGGAAAACCTCTAATGGGAGGCGTCCAGGAGGCATCCGAAATAGATGCCCGAACCCCCTCAGCTCTTCCTGGTCATCTCTGGCAAAAGTTTGGCCCATCATGTTTGAGGGGTGCCTGGTTGTATGACTAGTGAGCCACTCTGCCTCCATGGTTGTTTGATTTGTTGCTTGGCACATACACACAACCAGTGGGTGTGTGGGTCCAGGATTGTCTCTCCAGATTCACTGCACTGCTGCACTGACAGACGAGATCCCATAGAGGGCTCCACCTGTGCTCTAACAAGTGTTACTCCACATACGTTTTGATTTTGCTGCTTGAAGAGGATGTGGACCTTTACCATGCCCTCGACTTGGTGCTGTTCATGGATGACGGATGTGTATAAAGCAACCAGAAAGCTCTTTGAGGAAAAAGGAGGACCTGGAAAAGTGATATCAAATTACAAACAGAGTGGCTGTGGTGCGACCAAAGCTGCTGTCATACATCCCAACTCAAAAGAAGTGTGTTTGCGTGCGTGTGGGTGGATTGCTGCATTGCCCCAAGAAGGTCATCACGTGTGAATGCATTTGTATATATAACAATTTGTGCATTTCCACAAATATACTTTAAATAAAAGCACATGCATATGACTTGAATTCACTAGCGTGCTGGTGCGTGCGTCTGTCTGTGTTTGTGGTGAGCCGTCCTTCTAATCTGCCAGCCAGTGGTTGTGTATGAAGTGCTGCTGATGGTGGAGACTATTAGGTCTGTGAAGAGAAAGATGGCTGTCTTCTCCTATTCCCCACAGCTCATTTAAACTTCCAGCTGATGGTAGAGATTAAACGTCCTCTCTTAGAAGGAGGGATTCTGCGGCTAGACTTGGGCTGCTATTTAAGAAACTTGAATGAGTGAAGAGCATGTAAAGAACCCATTTAGTAGAAGACAACGGAGAAGCAGTGGGTTTGAATCTGCAAACAATGCATCATGACTCACACGATATACCACACATGTGGCCTGCTTTTCTTATACATCTGGTTATATTTTAGGGTTTGCAAATGTCAGGTACGCTATGTTCTACATTGTTGAAAAGGTTATTGAAATTAATAAGTAGAATTTGGCATTCTCAAAGGTGAAACATTTGACATTCAGAGCCTATCTTTGATTATCTGCACACACACAGAGCTCTCAACATGTAGATGGTTTAGCCTTTGGTTAGCAGCTAACGTGCTAACAGTGCTGACCTGAGGGCCAACCGGACGGTGGGCGTTGCACTTCCGGGATAACGCGGTTCCGCCACTATGGGTCAGGAGGGCGTTATCAGCGGTAACCACCGTATGAGGTGCTTTGATCTCTCTGTAAATGGAGAAAAGCAACAATTAAAACATACATTAATTTAATTCAATTATATGTCTTATTGTCTTGTGGTATTGCCTATTTTGTTTCCCCATCTCAATTTGGTAATGTGTCAAATTGCACTAAAGTCACTAAAGTGAACAGAGAACGGTTTGGGGTGTAGAAAGCTCCCCTGATTATATAAAAATGCATCTTCTCATATCAACATATATGTCACGCTTTTTTGTAACTTTGAGTTTGTTCAGATTTCATTAGCTAACGGTGTCTGTTTGTCTGTACACATTTCTATGTATATATGTTCACATTTTATAACTTGCACACAAAAACAATACATGGCCATTTTGTATATTCACAGTAAGTGGCCATATTGCTTATATAGACAAGCATGCCTGTATTTATTCTCAGGCTTTGGCTGAATCTTTCTATATAGTTGGCATTCCAAAGCAGTACTTCTTGAGAGGACTTCCACTACTGTGAGCAGTGGTGGAATTATACTCAAGTACAAAGTTTTGGTACTTTTTTCAATTGTATGTAACTTTATACATCCACTAGATCCCTGACACACATTTACGTACTACTTTCCTCGGCTTTGTCTCACTTACTTACAGTTTTTCATACATGTCCTGCGAAAACCATGCATATCCAAATTTGGTGATTTTGAATTAAACATTTTCTGATAAACTGAAGGATTATGTGTTCTTAATTTATTTAATTATATATGTTTTTTATCCTTAGATTGCTGGAAAATGCAACATCAGAAAACTGCATGAAACCCCGTGAAGTGCCATCATGAAAGGTTCAAAGCATGAAGTGAATCCGTGGAAGTGAATTAGCTGAAGTGAATCCGTGCACAAACTATAGACAAATAACATTGCATCTAATTCCAATTTAGATTTTTTTTTGATGGGTCACATCTGCTGGTATCGTTAACGATAAGAACATGTTCCCACTACATTTTGTAATATGATGTGAACAGCAGATTCAACAACAGACTCTTGCACTATCATGTCCTTGAGCAAGCCATAACACACCTCGACAGCTCCAGGGTTGGGCTTTATGACTGAGTTGAATTAGAGCTGACAGAAAACAGAAATGGAGAAATTCACTGACTGACAGGTAGGCATGTCGGTGAGCTGCAAATGCCTCTGAACAATGTAACTTTATCCTCGGAAGTGATATTCTGAGCTGCACCTTCTCACTCTACAGAAGTATGGTTTCTCCCTCCTGGGCTTGTTGCTGTAAAACAAACAATCACACATGGAGAAATCATAGTTTCATTCCACACCGTCTTTGAAACCCTTAAGCCTCATTATCACCTTTCTGTTTGATGTTTTAGTCCTGACAACCTGGCTTCTACTCTTTTCTTTAGGCGACAACTTGGATAACACGGACACATCCTGTACATCTTCGATGCTTCTGTTGTAGTTTTCTACTTTTTCAAGTTTTGGGCATTCCAGAAATAAAATACATCTCTTTGTAAATATGTATGACATGTTAGTCATCTATGTACTGAATCTTTATATTCTATTTCACTGTGTATACTTATATTTCACTTTATATACATTGTATATACTTTGCATTTTTGCATTTTCTTTATTATTTAATTTTCTTAAATTGAATACGTTCTGCTCTGCTATTTTATTGTATTGTATACATTGAGTATTTTAAACACTGAATACTTTTTTATTTACTCTGTAACTTTGTTTGCTGCTGCTACAAACACATTTCCCCCTGGGGATGAATAAAGTATATCTATTGTTTCAAATTAAGTGACATGAAAGTTCAGAGACATTGACAACACTCACAATAATAATCATCAGAATCATAATATTTATTGTATATATTTATACTTACAAAAATAGTGATGTAACAGACATTTTGATGACATCAAAACAATAGCAGAAATGTAAACTTAATTTGTTGTCAGTAAATCTGTTACATTTAAAGATTTTTCACAATAGTAAAACCGTTGCTGTTTAATATAGAATATATTGAGAGTGGCATGCATGCATATATTAATCATGAGGGAGTGTTATGTAGTCATTGTATTATTATGTTCTATAACATCAACTCTTAAAATGCATCTATCAGTTACATGTTGGAGACCCTACATGTAACTGAACTTTAAACTCTCTAGCTTCCTTTGTAAAGTGATCCTGTTTTTCCAAAGTTGTAGCCTTATGAAAAAAAACTAGATAAATTAAGCCCCAATACACCCACTGCTCCTGTCACACAGTGACAGACCATGTATCATCTATAACCTTGTTGACAGATAATAACAAGCTCCAAAAAACGTGTTTCTGTAGTACTATTCTTTGGACACTAGATGGCGCTGTCGCTTCAGATAAGAGTGGGCAGCCGTGGCAATGAAAGGAATCCACGTTAGCCTCAACCAACAGACAAAGCACTCTGAAATAGAAAACCCATTGATGATGACATATTAATGACAACTATGTATTTCTTCTTCTTACTCTTTTGGTGATCATCATATCACAGGAAAACTGACATATTTGCTTTTTTCCCTCCTGTGGCATGTGATTGCTGATTTTGGACAATGTTTCTTAGCACAGTCAAAGTATCCCTCAGTGCATCCTGTGCTGATTGTTTATAGTACACCAGTTTGATCATCCCAGTAAAGGCTCACTGGGACCAGTTAAAATACTCTGTGAAATGACGGCACATCAAATTCTGTCGGCCATTTTTCAAAATTCAAATATGTGCTTTCAGTCACTTTCAATCATGAGCACATAAACACATGTGCAAGGTTATCTTTACTTTTGTATAAAAAAAAGCAGGAATATTACAAACATGTCCTTTCCTGCTGGCCAACATGAATTATATTGAGAACAATACATTGCTAACAGATTGCTCTTAACACCACACGGACTGCACTTACAAAGTTTGTATTCATAACATATAAAAACATAATGCCATCTGTAATTGCCATCAAACAATGGAAAGATGTAAAAGCTATAAACTGTTATGGCTCTCAACCGTTTGAGCCAGCAGTTACACTGTATGTTCCTGTTGTTATGCCAGTTTATAGGTTCACTCACTCTTCAACTGCTTTGAATACAACCTTGGTGAATGCACTTAACTTCAGTTTACCAGCTTTTTTAATGTATACGTGTTTACTGTTGGTGAAGTTATACACGTTTATGGTACAAATTCATCGTACTGAATATTTCAAATTGTTACAATGACTGTATGTGTCTGGTGAAAGTCACTGTAAATAAAGAAACCTCGAGACATTCTTGGCAGTTCAAAAGCAAATCAGACTTTTGTCTCCAGGATGTTTTAAGGGTTTTGATCTGAAAGGGTTTCACGGGATTTGACCATCTTTGTCTTTAAAACCTTAAAAATTGAATTAATTAATCGTGAAAGCAGAGACACAATGAAGAGATCTGATATCAGATTTGATACATGACCAACAACTTGTGGCAAAGCTAATCAAAATGCTCATCTACAACTCATATCAAAAGCAAAGAGCTAACGTCTCCCATTCCAACGTATAGACACACCTACGACCCCGCATGTAATTTATGATCCACTCAGCAGCATCTCAAATCAGAGATCATGTTGAAACACATTCGTGGAATGCAACTTGATAATGCAGAAAACATCTATTAACAAGATGCACATTTTACCACGGAACACTAGTCGGCTTCACTCCTATTCTGTTTGTTCGTGTCGTCAAGTTATTTCAGAATAGATTTATGGAAGATTGTCCCGTCTGCTCTCTAACAGCCCATGTACCTGCCATCAAGGCAGAGATTAGAGTTAATAACTTAATCAGGGTTATTGGCTATAAGGCTGGGTGAAGTCGGTACAAGTTGTCTGCATGTTACAAAATGTGTAAACTATTTTTAAAGTTGATTTACATTTTAAACAGGTGTTTATAATTTGGAGTTTATTCTCAGGGTTGCATAGATCTTCTTTTCTTTTCTTTTCTTTTTCCCCTTTTTTAAGCGTCATATTGTCAATCTTTATTTTTTTCATCATGTGTTGAACTATATATTTGTTTATAGATTTAGCCAAAGCTTTGAATATATGCATACGACAGCTTCCTATTTTGGTATAAAACACTGAATATTTTTGGAGAAACGGTGACTTGCATTTAAACAGTGGTGGGTGAAATGCCCTTTATTTACACACAACAATTTTGAAATGATAGATTTAGTAAATCAGCAGAATTGATACATTTTCATGATAAATAAATGTAGTAATTCCTTTTAAATAACTGAAAGCGGTCACACTATGGACGGAGAAGTTTAGAAGAGAAACACTGCAGTGCTTTTCAGTTTGTTGACTCTCTTTAACGTTATAATGAATGTTCTTAATTGTTTTAAAATCTTGTTTTCTTCTGCATTATGTTTTGATACTTTTAATGCTTTTATGTGAAGCTCTTTGAATCGCCTTGTTGTTGAAATGTGCTATACAAATAAACTTGCCTTGCAATAGACCCAACGGTTCTTCCAGTCGGCCATGACTCAGCGCCGCTAGATGGCGCTAATGACCCGCGATGTGAGTCAAAGCAACCTGTTGGGCCAACATTAAACATCGAGCCTCTTCAGTAAAGTCCGGCGCCGGAGACACTTTCTTCCATCACCATGCGTGTTATATGAATCATATTCAGTTGGACACAGCTGGAGGGGGAACAGGGTCAAAACTGTGAAGCAGCAAATGTTCAACAAAATAACTGATATCAAAACGCCAATTACACACAGTGAAGGTGCAGATATGTAAAGGCCTTCAGGTTTACCTTTTAACATATGGTATTATGTTGGGACAGTTGCCACAATAAAACGATAAATGAACATGTTTGGGACACACAAGCCGAAGGCTATACCTTTTGTTTTGAATGACTGAATGCGTTTCTGTCTCTTATAACTTAACTTATTACACTAATATCTGGCGGATTGGACCCAGAGATGTCAACCAGCCACATACTCATTTTACATCAAATATGTTTCTGGATTTTATGTGTGTTATGTTTACATGTTTAAAAGCTCTCGAGTTGTTGAGCCTCAAGTTGTATGGAATAGATAATTGCGCCCCTTTTAATTTAATTTTATTTTTTACCGCACATTAATTAAATGAATTTGCAATAGCTGCGTGACCCGGTCAGATAGTCTGACTTATAGCCAATAACCCTGATAGTCTTTATCAGTGACCTCTCGGTGAGTTCTCATCCGTCCTTCGTGTTGTGCTGCGCGGGTCAACACAGCGCGCTTATAGCCGCTTGGGGGCGTCGTGTCTTGGGGTTGATTACAGACGCATTGTCGCCTTCCGTGCAATAAAATGGAAGATACGCTCTTCCAGGGCGCCAGGTGAGCAATAAGACAGACCAATTGAGACAGCTTGTGTCACGTTTGCACCCATTCACTAGCGCCAGGTGAGCTACACATTAACCAGACGATATACAAATACAGATATGGTGTTGATACACTGATGACACGAGGTGCAATATAGAGGGTCATCAAGGGATGTCATAGTCTTTCACTCGGGCCCACAGCAACACGTCGACGCAGGCCCATCACACATGTCAGATTCATCGCATGACGTCACACTACAGGACATTTAAATCCGCATAACTGTTGCATTCAGGGAACGAGGGGTACACTATCGATACACCTCATTCACCAAACAACTCACCTTGGCCAAATTGCTTTTTCAATGTCATTTATTTCCAGGAACACATTCCAAATAGGCCTACATTTTAAATGTATCTCTTTCAATCGCCACGATGCATTACTGTAACTGCAATGGCCTGCAAGGAAACCATTAACATCCAGTAAATTATAGTGCGCGGCCCCTTGCCCAGGTAGGAATCCCAGGTATGATCATGGAGCTGAGGTTCTTTGCTTCTTATCTGGACTTTTTGAACATTAAGTTCACTGAAGTGGAGGATGCAGGCCTCCCAAAACCGAGTAGAAACATGGTGACAGCATTTAAGAAAACATATTACGAGATGTGAGGATGTCTCGTGCAGTGTTCGCCTTAATGAGCTGCGTTTAGATTTGCAAAGGTGAAAATGTATGTGATTCTCATCTGAGATAAATTAAAGCGAGGGACACACTAAGAAAAGGCATTTCAATATTTTATTGAAACTTTCAAGAACACGATGTCGATGTTGTAAACTAGACATAACTCTAATACAACATAACCCATTGAGAAACACAAAAGAAACCTTCATATTTTCGATTATGCGGCACTTGTACGATCAGGTTCGCAAAGTATTGTAATAACAGAAGAAAAAAAATTGTCCACTTTTATCACACTTCAACGACGCTTTTCTTTTTTTTTTTAAGAATAGATTTTTTTTTCCCAAGCCATTGGTGCAGTGCGTTGTCGTTTTCATCCGTTTTTAAACAGTAGCACTTCACACACGGGGACAACAAATGAAAATACAATGGCACATTAGTGTGAATAACTACCTCAATGGATATTTGGGGAGGAGTAAAGTCCATATTTTAAGAGGGGTATAAATGCAGATGGCAACAAAGGGATAATAGCCCACAAACTATCTTTACACAGGTATATCGACAATAAATTAAGAACAGATCCCTAGAAACAAACTACTCCGTTGTATTTACACGCAATAACAATATGAAATAATTACATAAATATTTTATATATCCCTATGTACACCTTTTTAATCAATACTACCTTTATTTTTTTATATTTCAATTTCTGCTTCCCTTTGCCTGTTGGACATTTGGGCTAAATTCCGCATGCTTGAGCCATAGCTTATCATGGAGCACCAGTCATGTCAATAGGCCAGTTCTGATTTTTAAAAAGGCGTGAAGAAAAATATATTGTATTAAAATTGATAATCCAATCAAGAAAACAAAAAAATGAGCAAAGGGAGTGTGTTAATTGTAGTGTTAATTATATTCAAAACAGAATATTTTTCATACTTTCCTTTCAATGTTTAGTGTTAAAATAACATTCATTTGGGGATTTAGGGGGCATGCAATATTTGGCCAATCGATTAATTAAGTGTACAACAAAATACAGCAGTCTTTATAAGGTAGGTTAAACGGTAGTGAATTCAAATAAGTAATCAATTCAGAGTGCATATCAAAACACATTTCTCCTCGTGTACAATAAAGTTAAGAGACAGGACACAGCAGCAACTTCTCCTAAATCTGCAAGTCACACCCATGCCAACTTTTCAGTTTCAATACTTGTACGGTATTCAATTGACAGGATAAAAGTGTTATTTAATTTAACAAAACGAAAGAAAAAAAAGAAGAAAAAAAATATACATATCAGATGCGTGTTAACCAAAGTGCATTTCAGAAACTAAAACGTCCAACAGTTCGTGATTTTTTTTTACTTTTTGTTTTTTAAAACCTGCACGAATCTACGAGGGGTGTCTGTTAATGTCTTCATCACCGTCAACGCTTTTTTTTTCACTTTTCATGACAACAATGAGACGAGAAGCAGGTGGTGTGTTTAAAAAAAAAAAAGACAACAACAAAAAAAAGAAGAAGGACCCTAAGGGGACCCGCTCCGTGGCCTGTCCTGATTCGAGTCGAGCCCGCTGACCAGCCGCTGGATGCTCTGCAGCTCGCTGGCGGCGTCTTTCTCCGTGCAAGTTTTTGGGGACAAGGGAACAGAGCCGGAGGACATGGCGGACGAGTGGCTGGTCACCTCCGATGTGGAATCCAGGGTGACACCGCCGGACACGTCTCCCTTCAGCTCGGCCCCGCTGCCGGCCATGGGGGCCATCGCGGTGGTGAGCAAGGTGCTGCTGTCCGGCACCGTCATGGGGAGCGAGTACGGGCTGTACCTGAGCCGGGGCCGCACCGCGTTCAGGAAGGGGTGCCGGTGCACCGCGGAGGAGGCGGCGGCGGCGGCGGAGGAGGCCGCTGCTGCAGCCGCCATGTACGTGTACGGGTACGGGAACAGGCTGCCGAACGGAGACATGGCGAGGCCCTGTGGAGAGACGGAGAGGCTGAGAGTGAGCGCCAGGGCTGCAGTTACAGACAGAGAATGCAATACTTCTGGGCACTATACCGGCACAACATGTAGGCCACCAAAACACAAATACAGATAGGCATACATACAAAACATACACCAGAGGAAATGTATGATGATAAACGTTTTTCTGCATGTTCTGTCGTGGAACAAATGTTGATTTAAAGTGACCAGCTTTACTTTCGCTGCCCTCCTGGTTGGATTATTACACTGCTAATGACGCTGTCTGACAGCTTATGAACGGCATAACTTGAGTTAGTCTATAACTCCGTCTGTTTTCAATGCCTTTATTCACACAGGCTTTCACACTTATAGTCATAACACAAATGTTTTTGCAGCAAAGCTTCAACGCCCAGCATGTAAACAGCTTTGGTGCTCAATAATTTGTATGCAAATAAAAAGTAATCCTATTGTCTGTTGCGGAAATCAAGCACCAGGAGTTGCAACTACAACACAGACAATAAAAGGAAATGTTGTCTGTTAACGTACCATGTTTCTCTTTTTTGATACTTGGCTTTAATGAGATCATTGAACGAGGATTGCCTAACACTTACTGGATGCAATGTGCTCTCTGTCTTTCAAATCAGTTTTTTACTGGTTGATATCAATAACAACAATGCCAAGAGAAAAAATAAAGGTGGGTTTCTCATAGATTAGTCACCTATTGCAGTTGCATCACTTTGAACATGAGCCCATTTGGCAGTGAAACTCAAATAAACACACACGCACGTCTACTCTCTCGTTCTCTCTCTCTCACACACAGTGATTAAAAACGCATGAAGACGAGGCCAATAAATATATTAAAATATCTGGTATATTGAAACGGCAGTCAGTCGTGCATTACACTCGAGGTGCAGAAACGGCCGAGGCCCAAGAAAACAGGTTTTACCTGCGATGCCAAGACATGTTGCTGCAAATGAAAGGGCAGGCCTGGCGCTCCCGTCAAACTTTGCGAGGGTGATGCCATGCTCGTCGTGTCCATGGCGCTCACCCCGCCCGCGGACACGGCTGCCAATAGTGGCCCCATGCCCGCAGCCATGTTTGAGAACGCGCCGCCCATGCTGAACTGACTGGGGTGCAAGAGAAACGGATGCGCATTCCCAAGGTGATTGAAAAACTGTTGTCCTGTTAGGCCTGATGGAAATCCAAAATTAGGCATGTGTCCGTGGCCTATGTGCGGGCTGTCAGTCTGAACAGTCAAAGGCATGAAACTGTCTTTGCTTATTGACCCTCTGCACTCGTCCGTTTTGGGTTGATCCCGACTCGGGCTCCTGAGGTCTTCCCCAGAGCGCGTGGTGCTGGAGATGACGGTGATGGGGCTCTGCCGGGAGTCCGCCTGGCTCTTCTCCGTCCTGGGACCGCTGTCGCGGGTTCTGCTGCTGGAGTCAGTGTGGTGCCCCTTAGCTGGGCTGGCCTCGTGCTCCTTCCCCTCCTTGGTAGTCGTGGAAATCTTGCTGGAGTCCGGACCATCTTTGACGTGTCCATCTTTGCTCTCGTCGTCACTGTCCTCATCGCTGTCGCAGAAATCTGCCAAAGGAGGAGGAAGAATCAGTTTCCTGTTTCTCCCGTTATCAGCCATGTTGTATCTGGCTCCCACAGGTGGAATAAGTTATAGACCCAAAATAGTATTATTATAATTGTTTTAATTACACATCTATAGGAAAGTTCCCCTCGTTTCCAATACGATTTCCAACTGATTTTTAACATCTTGCTTGACAGATAATGGTCGCATCAATTAGTGAGAATATTCACACTCTCTTAATCTCAATAAAACAGTCAATGCAGCGTGTTTTACTTCTCAAAGTTGACTCTTCTTCAACACATTACCTTGTAAAAAAAAAAAAAAAAAAAAACTCGCCACAATCGAATTTTTACGACTTTACACAGCACTTGTGATCGGAGCTGTGACTGCACGGCTTGTGGGGCTCTGTCAGCTCACCTTTCATGTGTGGGGGGCCCGCGGTAGACACGGCAGGGGACGAGGCCTGGCCGAAGCACTTAAAGGAAGCCTGCTCTCCAGAGGAGTCGTCTGAAGCCCCGTTCTCCTTCTTCTGCTGCTCCTCGTATGAACGCATGGATTGCAGAGCCAGCTGTTTCCTGTGCACAAAGTATCTCCAGGTTACTCCGTCTCTCAGGTCAGAAAGCATATCAGCAGCACGGTGAGCGGTGTGTGGGAGCGTGTTCAAACCGAACACCTTCTGACTGTGAGACTGACTCACCTATGCGGAGGTGTACGAGATCCATTACAGTGCGATTGCTATGGTAACTGAGCTAATATATCTATTGATCTGGTCACGTGACTCTTCCCAATTCCATTGCGAGCACAATCTGATTGTGTGTATAATTGCACACAATAATTAGTATCAAGAAGTAATGAAAGCAACTGCATCTAACACAACCCTAGTCAAGTTTATATACAAATATGTATTATAAATATGTATGCTATAGGAATTATCGTGCCCTATCCTATTAGGCTATTTGATTAGAAAGTGTGAAGAGCCACACTCCCTGCGGGTTAATAAGGAAGCTTTGACGCGAGCTTAATCCCCCGAGATCACTGCCTGTCTCCATGTGTATATCTAAAGACATCTGAAGTGTTTAGTTCCTCTGCAATACACTTTTCTTACCTCTTTTCCCGTCTTCCATTACCCGTGTCACGGAATCCTTTAGCGAATGGATTATGGTCAATTTTCAGCTGGGTTATCTGAAAATAATAATACAAATATGCGTAAATATTAGCGATTGGAATTTAGTTTCCTTGTAGTAATCTCACTAAATAAGTCTTGTTTCATTTTATTTTTTATTTTTTATTTTTACAATTGCAGGTGATGGCTTATTTCAAGTCCCTGCTAGTTTGCAACACATGGATATTATTTTAGATTTTACACATAAAACACACATAAAAACCAAAATGCAAATACAGCAAGTACAGAAGCATGTACTAAGACCACACGAGTTCTCACATTGGCACGTTTTTCCATGAGTGAAACATGCTGATTTTTGTGTGTATTGAAAAAGTTTACAACCACAGTACTTCCGGCACTGTTACCACTGCGCACGGGAGGAGGGGGAGGGAGGGAGGGCGCGGGTGCCATGGTTTCCCAACAATATCAAAGAGTTGAGGAGATGATTTTCATTATTTGTATGTCTCCCAGAGAATAAAATGTCACCATGCACACAGTCTGTCACAACCAAAATGCGCCCCTTTCTTTCTTTTTCTCCAATCAACCGCACAGTGTTGCCCCTCTTCTTTTCTCCTTTCTCAACCCCCAACCCTTTTAGTTTTACACACACACACGCTCGCACGCAGAGAGAGAGAGAGAGAGAGAGAGAGAGAGAGAGAGAGAGAGAGAGAGAGAGAGAGAGAGCATGGGTCTATGCCAAATCCCTTCCACGTGATTAAATAAAAGGAAGAACTGTAACATTCCTCAGAAGTATTACCTTCCCACCACAGGCTGGTGAATATGGTACTTATACCCGCAACATCACCCCCACTGTGATACTCCACTCTCACAGGCTCGAACAGATATGACGTCTTTCATATTTCATGACAACAAAATGGTGCAGGGCATGAAAGACATGGGAGGGAAGCGCGGCTGACACACACGCTGCATTTGAGTAAATATTCAGGTACAACCATACGCCTGTGAGCAATAATTGTGCTTACCTTGTCATTTTGATAAGCAGTCACGGCAATGAAATCCGTTTCGGGGAAAACGTAAGTCCTGAAGGTACTGTACGGGAGTTTGAGAATATCGTTGGCCCTCACGATGTGAAATCGAGGCTGATATTTGTGCATCGAGTTAAGAATGGTCTGCAACACAAAAAGCGCACTGTTGGAGTTACTCTAGCATTATTATCGCTGTACAGAACACATTCACATTACATTACATCACTTTGTCAAAATGCTCTTATTTGAAATCAGAAGTCATATCATTTTGAGGAATTAAATTGTTAAAATAATACTGTGATTTAAAAAATTGCAAATACTTAAAAAGAAAAAAAAATCATCATATAAATGATGTATGGTGTAATGTTTAATCAGTTAAATGAAGCTGGTAAAATATGCAGGGGTATCAAGCATAGAGACTTAATTGTGTTTTGCAATAATTGTAATGATAATAAAAAAATAAGATTATCTCAAGATAATGATGTAGCAATTTTTCTTTAAATGTTGTTGTATTTTTTGTAAAGATGTGCTATTTTGGTCTTATCGTCCACAAAAGAATACTCCTGAAACTTATGACTTGCTTCAAATATAACATAATTACAAATTCAAACAATTATACATTTTGTTACTAAAAGGGTAAGTTGGAAAATAGGAAAATTGACATACATTAGTTGAACTTACAAATCCGTGCTTGTCGGAGATGTTATTAGTCAACTTGAGTTTGTGAAAATTGACGACTTTTGACATCCACTGTTCGCCAGTAGCCGGACTGTCGGGGTGAATGTACATCCTCTTTGGCATTTCGGGGTCGGCCTTCCCTGCCACCATCCAACGGGAGTTATGAAATTTGTATCTACAGTCGTCAGCTGCAACAATATCCATGAGGAGAATATATTTGGCCTTTTTGTCCAGACCAGTGCACCTCACTTTGAACGGGGGGAACATCCGCCTGTGACGAAGGAGAACAAACGATAAGCACTCGTGTAGTGGCAAATATGGAAATATATGCTTACAATATTCAACAATATAATTAATATACACACATATTTATTGACATAATATACGATTGAATATTTAAAAGTGTGTTGCATCAAGTTTGAAAAGTTTTGTGATGCAGCCTGTTTTTAATTTATCTGCTTCAGATAAATCAGCCGAAAAAGTGTCCCGCGAGTATAAGAAGTCGAGTAAACAAACTATTCTTCTTCTACTATATTTCTGATGAGCACGCCAACGCTGTTTGAATGGTGTCTTGGTTTTTTAATGCCTCGAAAGGCCTACAGACACACCGTCTGTGCAGCAGCCATCTTTGTATACTGTCACTGTGATGATGACGATACTAATTCAGTCAGAGCTCCACATTTCAGTGGAGCAACCGGTCACTGTAAAGTTTTGGACTTTGAAAATGAACAATAGGATTATAAGCAATCTAAATGTTTATGTAAGGGAATCTGTAGAGATCAGTGCAATTGGAAGCTATTGAAGGCTTAATGTTGATAATTCAGCAACTACAGGCCCTTTTTTATTTTACAAAATAATTTTACAGCTAACATCTGATTTGCCACCATTAAATACGTGTTTGTACACACGTTGACCAGATACCTGTATGTGTGTACACACACACACACACACACACAGGATCTGGCAGATTTGTCTTCGTATTTCTGTCTAGCTAAAATGAATATGCACGCATGGGTTATTTAGCGTCATGTTATTATAGTTTAGTGCAAACACATGATCGTGTAATACGAGATATTGTGAGACAGTCAAGTATAATTGATACAAATTAGACTAAGGCTTGGGAGCTTTGCATGCAATATGCAAAGGAACTGGAGAGATATACTCCATATGGTATATACATGTCTATACATCTATTAATGTATCAATGTAAAATAACAAATCCCTCCATTGTGTGTTATCAATAAACACAACAGGTGTCTGCATATCAGATAATTTATTACTTGTTTTGGGATAAACACACACACACACACACACACACACACACACACACACACACACACACACACACACACACACACAAAAAGAAAATCTGTTTCACCTTCCGGATTTTGTGATCACCATCTCGGTGCCTCTCTTGTGGAAGAGTTCCCACAGCTCCTTGGCTTCCAGGTGAACTTTAGGGTCGTCTTCCACCTCTTCCTCGGGCTCCAGAGTCTTCATCGGCCGGAGGTGTGCGGCCGCAGCCTGGTGCCCCAGCGAGGAGAAGTGGAGCCCGGACTCCGCGGCTCCCATCAGCTGGTCCATTATCGGCTTCCCCAGGCCGCCCGGCAGAGAGAGGCCGCCGTGAGGGAGCGTCAGAGCCGGGAAGAAAGGAGGCTGGTGGCCCAGCATTGCACTCATGGCAAATTCCGGACCCCGGTGAGATAAAAACGGATGATATGCCATACTTGATCCCTGTATGACTGGATCTCTCATCAGGAAGTTCATCCAAGTGCAGGCAACAACTGTAGTCGACTGGTTTGATGTGAGACAATTTGTTTGTGTGAAGCCTGCGTTCAATGTCAAAATAAAAAAAGAGGAAAAAAAAAATGAATCTGAAGTTGGAAAGCGTTGGAAACTCCTGCTTCAACTCTGCAGAAATAAGCACCCACTTATTTATTTGTGCGAATTGCCGGGGAGTCTCTATAGTCTTTTGCTGCGTGGTGATCAAAAGTCTGGAGAGAGAAATGTAAAAATGTTCTCCATAATTCTGAAAAAAAGTGCTGCGAGACCGATTTTCTTCAGAGGTTGACGCGCATCGGACACCTCTCTGTGTCTCGCTGGCTCGCGGACATTAGCCGAATTAAACCAACTTGGGTGAGTCACTTAATTGACTGCAGTGCATTCTTTCTCTTCTGCTGCTGTTTACAATATCGGCATTCCTGTTAAAATGCGTTCCTTCTTATTGGCTTCAGTCCTGCAGCGAGGGCGACGTGTTGAAATATTTCGATAGCGCCGAATAATCCCCCTGCCTTTACTTGCTCCGGACATGCACCCTCACGCGCACACACACACTTTATTCCTCCTCTCTCTTTCACGCACACACACATTTCAAGAGAAAGACGTGTGCAGAGAAAGGAGTCCGCTGACGGCCAGAGAGAGAGAGAGAGAGAGGTGGTAAGGTCCCAGCTCCGTGATTTTCCTAGCGCCTCTGTGGCCCATTGGGCTTCATACTGTATGGATGTGTTGCATGTTACGAGGAGCAGCGCGCCGTTTGATTGGCTCTTTGACGCTTTCGGACCAATTGTGTGGCAGCGTGGGCGTGGTTTTAACAGCTCGGGTGGAGGGGACAGACTTCGGACTTATAAAAAGGTGTTTGGAAACTCAAAAGGGCTTTGCCGTGAAACACCACCCTGCTGCCCCAGTCGGTGTTGTGTGAATATGTCAACATCGTTACAGAAGTTGCGCTATCGGTCGGCTCTGTGAGACCCAGCAGAGGGGCGAGAGAGCCGCCGAGCCAAGCCCGGGAACCGGCTCGCCGTGTCGGCGAGATGTGACGCTCTGTTCGGGGCTGTCGACTTCCTCCTCTTGCCCCGCAACACAGTGGCGTTCTTGTGCTTTGAATATCGCGAGCACGATTGTATTCATTTATGAATATATTTATTCAGGTTTAAACATGATTTAACTCGCGGTCTGGTGCGTTTCCAGAGATTTAACCGCGCCGAAACCCCGCCGAGCAGCCAACATTTCCTGCAACATCCTCCTTTGAAATCAGGAAAATATGAGCGGGTGACGGAATGATAATGTTTATAAGAAGAAGGTTATGCTGCCGCTAAAACGTCCAGTCGTTGTTGTGATATGTATCCTGATTTATTTTTTATGTAACGTTTATTTATTATTTATAGTATATTGTCATCTTTGATATCAAGACTATTAGTTCCACATTCAACTTTTCTTTCTCAATTTTGCATTTGAGTCCATGTGAGTGAAGTCAGTTATGAATCTGCGTATTTTAAAATGAAATGTATTTAGCGTCTTAATATCGATGAAACACGAGGAGATCATGAAGCCTCTTGGATGAGTGTCAACTTGCCTTTAGCTGATATTTTCATTTTGACTTTGAAGTGGTGTTTTATAATAATTTATAAGAAGAGCACTATCCCACATCACAAATGTGCGCACACACAAGCAGAAAAGCATGAGGCAATGTGTTCACTGGTGCTGGTGTTTCATCACTTCTTGTATCAAAAACGTCTCTGTTTTTGAGTCATACCAATCAATTCTGTTGTTAAATATAGCACACTTTCCCAGCACAACTGTCTCTCGGAAACAATTTCATTGGAGTCTCTGTCTCGATACTTTCTCAGGCTGCTGCACGTGTCATCGGTAATACAATTCGCAATTAGATCTGAGTAGAATACAGTTGCCATGCTCTATTATCTCACACCCTAACAATGAAGCCAGTGGCATAATTATGACTTGGATGAATATTACCTGCTGTGACTCACTATTGGGTGCACTAAAAAGTGGTTCACTGCCAGGCGTCTTGCGCACGTAGACCAAGCCACGCTATAGTGCTCCCTAAAATGCCATTTAACCACACATTCACAAGTAAACTAGAATGCTGTGGCCAGTTAGCCGCCTTGGACAAACATTGACCATCAATTCTCAGTCAATTGTCTGTCTCCATGGATCCAGGCGGGGAACCAGAGCGGTGGGGGATCTCACAGTCCTTGAGGGGCGACCATGCGGAGCGAATCCTCACACGAGAAGCTCCGGGCCTGACGTCGTGCTCCGTTTACTCATCCAAAAATATCAATGCATCTGCAAAGTGGGGAAAAATCGATCTATTCTAAAAGATATTTCAAACATTAAAAAGGCGCAATGAAGGCCACTTGCACCCTGGTTGTTAGAAATGGAAGCTTGTATCTATTGTTGTGAAGTTGGGAGCTTGTAATGGTCAGCAAACGTCTCATATTGGGAGCCTCTGACGGCATTAACGTCAACTCCATTCAGCACTGCTCATGCATGCAAGTCTTAATGCTTGTTTTGGTCACTGGAGCAGAGGTTTACCTGTCACACGGCTCTCTTCATAATATATTTAGCTAGAATGTGTTGTCTATAGAACACCTATGTGTGTGTGTGTGTGTGTGTGTGTGTGTGTGTGTGTGTGTGTGTGTGTGTGTGTGTGTGTGTGTGCATGTGTGTAAATTGGAGTGGTCTGCATGCATATTGCCCAGGGGAGATGCACAAGGATATTCGGCTTATGTGTTGCGTGTTATTGATTTGCTGGAAGAAAACAAATACGATAGCTGTTGATAAGTCACAGCAGCATCCGACTGAATAGACATCTAACAGTCGAGCGAAAGCCGTGGTGGCTAACCCTTTACATGGTGCGAAGGTATACTGCTTTTCACCAGCCTACGTGGAGGCCTTCCAACCTTTTCTTTGTGTGCGTGAGGTCAGGCCTGTGTCAATTACTGAGGCTTATTCTTCTTTAAACACTCACCCCCATTAGCAGCACATTTCAATTTAGTGGCAGGTGTCATCAAATAGGAAGCAGTGTTGACACGGCGGCCGCCTTTCAGTGTCTGTGGCCAAGCTGGCTTCATTAGCTAAGCAAGTAGAGAATGGTCAATACACTATATAAACTTTTACAGGGTTAGGGCTCTCAGGGACTCCTGAGGCCATAAAAAGGTCTGAGCTGACACTACTGATTGATGAAGCCAACTTTGTCAGCGCTTCCCTTTTTATACATCTACAGAGATTATGCATATCAAAATCAAAAGGCGCAGCATATTTGAGTGGACAGGCTCTGAAATCTGTCGTTCCACGTGGGTCGTGATTTCTGGCAGTACAGCTTGTGTTTTGTCTGATGTAAAAGCATCATGCAGTACTGTCCACACTATTAGTTATCCTCAAAGAATGTGCTCTAAGATGTCAGCGTTTAAGTGGAGAAGCAGCTCCTTTCACGTGATTCAGTGCAGTTCATTTCAACTCCACTGTGGTTTTATTGAATATTCTTATTACTATTTACCCCCTTTGCTAACCTCCCAATAATATCAATGAAGAAAAGCTGCATTAGGGTCATGGGTTATGAAGCCTCGCTGCCCCGACTACACACAACAGCTATACTGTGTAGGTTCATTAAGCAAAGCTTCAAAGGCATTCTTGGAATTGATCATGGAGCTGCAAGTGATGTAATGTATGCTGTCCTGTTTATTTGCAGATTGTTAATGATAAGCAAGGACAGACTTGGTGGCACCGCTCCTGAATGGAGCAGATTGTCTGGTGAGAGTCGTCAGCCCTAACACAACATGATAGGGAAAGGAAACATCACAAGATTAGTATATTCAACTACTATAATGACTCCAAACTTCATTATAGACATCCCGACACAAAGTGGAGGGGGAGATGTTCAATTGACAGCGTAATGACTTTCTAAATGCAAACCATTTACCTCCAACATTATGTGGGGCTAAAATTGATCCATTGAGGCCGTATTGCCCGAAAAGGGCGCGGATTGTAAAATGTACTTTCCAGAATCTCCCACACATTTTGATCAACTGGCAAGAGGCATGATAAACCCTTTACCTGTTGATGAATCGTCCCTTTTTGGCCTTTTTAGTCAAGCCAGCCCTTGCTCTTATTCATTTCTGTGCTGGCTATAGTTATAGGTATGGATGAAAAACAATTTTAGTTAATTAGGGGATGTGCTTATTGATGTGGCAGCACATTGACTACAGATGTGCTGGGGAGACATTTGCTCCATGGTTGAGATTGTTCATCATCAGTGACTCCGGTTCATAACTTTCCCATTACTAAAGGAGAGGCATCTGAAAGGTCAAAAATTACATTTTTCACTTTTGTTGGACCCATTATATGCCAATATGGATGGTAAAAAGTCCTTCTTAATCTCCTTTAACAACTGAAAGACCTCACAGAGTAGTATATAGTAGTAGTATAGTAGTAAATAACTATCTAATTTTTTCGCACATTGATTGACACCAAGTCATATGCATCACAGTTCAGAAGATATTTAGAAATGATACACATCATCATGAATGACTTTATAACTGAAAAGCTTCTGCTCATTCTAAATATGAAGACTACATGCATTGAGGTGTTCTATAAAATTACATTTGGGTCACAAATCACGTGGCCTATGTGTTTTGTTCATAAAGAAGTTTGCATGACATTGTCTGACCAGAAGCGCACTAAACGCTTGCTTAATGGTTTGTATTCACGTAAAACGAGCTCATTATCACCTGGAGCTATAGAATAGAGAATGGACTGAGCAGCTGCGAGGTACATTGTACGCAGAGCACTGTTACTGCAAACCAGTCCAGTGGCATGCACCACCTGTAGAGCATAATGCAGGAGATTTGTCTGCCCAACCCCATAAACAGCCGTCAGGCTTTCTCTGCAGCTACAAACTGTGTGATCACGACGCTCGTGGTATAAATGCCTCAGATGTGGACCATGTGTCAAAAAGTCCTGAGCTTGCCTTTACGCGCCACCACTCGCCAACATGGAAGATAAGCATCGTTCACTTTATGTTCTGAGAACCATACCCGAAACCAGTTTTGCATGCGTTGATGCAAACTATGGCAAATGGGAAACAGAAACATTCTCAGGTTATTTGTCATCAAGTTAGCGCGGTGTGAGAGCGTCCCTGCTATGTTCATGAGAGGCAACGGTTCAGGACAATTTTTGGGTTTGAATCCAAAAGGATTTGGTTTTATGCCGTGCGGTGGGCAGGGAGGTGCCCCAATGTGGATATCTGCGGTCCATTTAGCTTCCCCACCATCGGCATCGGCTTTGTGCTGCTTTGGCTTTACAGTCTCACGAAGTTGTAAGGTTTCACCATCGAGTCCAACCTCACGACCCAGTGCTTTTAAGAGGAGAGTGGTATAAAGCAGAGCATTCCTCCGCCAAGGGAATCTTGGGCTATGAGGGGTTAGGGTGGCTTCCCTCTGGAGGTTAAGTGGGATAAGTGTGTGGCTCATGTCAACCCCACAACCCCCCAATAGTTTCTGGAAAATTTGCAATGGGGTCAGATTGGATTACTGTGTTTTGGTATTTACATGGAGACATGGGGCTTTGAAATGGAAAACCATAGGCGGAAAAGCAAGTGCCATGCAGTCTGAAAGGCCGGGTAAAAGAAACCAGCACTGATTTCCACTGACGGGACGGTTGAGTACATGTCTTTTATGTCTTTCTGCCCCACAATCAGACATTTTGTTACGAGCATGGTGATTGAGGTAAATGGATCAAGTGCAATACCAATCTTTAAAGTAAATCCCTGCTAAGTACTATGATATACCTTCAATAGGAAACGAGGAGGGTTTTTAGGCATCGTGCTTGTGCTCACAGATGCACCAAAGCTGGGACTGGGGCTTCAAGGGAGCTCCTTAAAAGCAGTTAAGGAATTTTGCTGCACAGTTATGCTACATAAACTGCAGTACCCCATCTCTAAATGACCTTGTAAAAACCCACATAGGTGTCAGTTCCCCTCAAGGTAAGGCAAGTCTTCCTGGGTTCGGCCCTCAGGTGGTCTGTCCTCATTTTTTTTCCTGTTCAACCTTGTTGCAAACCTGCTCGGAGGAGATTTCTGGGTTATTTTGAGAAAGATTCTCCAGCCACTCCCCACAGGTGCTGTGTGCAGGCCTGAGCCCATAATCCACCCTTTTCAGTGTGGATTTCGCTGCACCTTTGAGCCCACTTGTTTGTTTTACCCTGTTCAGGTGAAGCAGCAGCTAAAGAATTAAAACAACATGTAACCATGCAGCATATTTTGTCACCTTACAATTAAGTGGTAAAACACAAACGGAAGTTTAGTAAGAGGTAAATAATATTTCAGACAGTTCTCAATATTTTCATACCTCAAGGAAAAGAGAACCCTACTTTCCATGTACATCTGTTATCACGTTTCATTTACTGAAAAATCCAGTTTAGAATTTAGGTTTGCACTCTTAAATACAAGTAAGCATGTTTTATATTTCAGTCAAAAATATAGGCTCTTCCAAAATGGCAATTGTGGAATTTGTTGTCAGATTCCTCACAGTTGAACTACTTCTTGTTAGACACTTTTTGAGGGAATTGTTGCATTTGGAAATGTCTAACTTACCTGTTGCGTTTGACTCGGCAACTATTTCAAAGACACTGATAAAATAAAGCAACAGGTGTTAAATGTTCCTGATGCCTTGCATGAGAGATTATGGCTCTTTGTGAGGAGAAAGCGTTGCGGTCTGACACAAACCCTACTTCCCCCCTGCTCCTGCTGAAACTTGACCTCCCGTTTCTGGGTGAATTAACGGTTTTGTCAGTAGCGAGAACAACAATTTGAAGTCTGTGCGGCAGGCTCAAGCGGCTGCAAAGTTGAGTGCGGTCAATTGAATCTCCCACATGCTTCTCTGTGCGCTGGATGGATCCCTCTGTTCACCGTTGAAGCCATAATGCATCGTCAAATGTGTGCGTAAAACTCCTCTGGTTATGGATCCTTGTGTTAAGTTGCTCACATGTGTTGTCTTTTTCTTTATCAGATAATTCTTCACTGAATCAGAACATTAAAATATGATTTAAAAAAAATGTATATTCATGACCTATTTATATATTAATGTTAAGAAATGCGTAAAACTGTTTTCTTTGCGAACGTTTTGTTATATGCTAAGTGCAACTATTTACGTTTTAATTTGCAACTCTGGAATAAAACATTTTCAGATTTAATTCCGCCAATGATTTTAATCATGATCAAACCTATATTTGTTTCCACTGAAGACAGACTAAGTTGTCTCTTTGCTTTTTGGTGTATATAAGATGTTGAGCATCAACAGGTTTATGCGTCCACACTGAATATGCGAGCGTGTACTGCAGCTTGTATGGGATATGAGAATTGAAGAGCTTGAAATGAATAAAGTTCACCTAATGGTCTAAAATACTAGTTCACCATCTTATAGTCTGCATGGAGCTATATCCGCCGACGTGGAGTAAAACAGCCTTTTCTTTCTTTTGATCTATTATGAGTTTAATGTGAACCAAGTCAGGCCGTTTCGGAGCCACCTTTTTGTCTTTTTCTTTTACTAGCTGTTTGCCTCGGCTTCTTTTTCATGTTCAAATTGCAAGTCGCCAGAGACTTGTGACATTTGAAATATGAGACTGCCCGTATTTACTAAGTTGGACAATACACGAAAACCACATGAAAATCAAAATAAGTAGGATGCGGTTAGGAGCTGTGCTTTCATTTATTGAAGTCCGTACAGATGTTTTGCATAAAGACGTTTTTTGGGGTAATGAGGGGGAGTATTTGAACGTAAGCTGAACCTGGTTGGCTTAATTTATATATAGGATTCTACAGTAACCTCGAATAAACACGGGAGAGGCGGAATCTGTGCAACGTTTGTAAAAAAGTAGCCTACATGAAATATGTGAGTGTTGAACTGAAGTTATTTCAGCCTGTTGTAACAAGGGAAACTAGAACAAAGAGGCTATCCCAAAAAAGAGGGGTTTCTGGTCATGTGAAGTAGCCTAAAGAAATGTTGATCTAGCAAAGTAAAGAAAAAACTATAGACGTCAACACCTGTTGATTTGATTTCGTATATCAAGCCACACATATTGATACAAATATTTATAAAAACGTCCAGATTGTATTTAGATATAATCACTCCGTCTTTCAGCCTGTTTTCATTTGTGTGGATCCGCGTAGAAATGCAAACATCCCACTGCGCTCACCGTGAGCACACAAGCACCAACCACCCAACCAACCAATTAAAATCCGATTAGGAAACATCTTAGTTTTCCAACCGAGGGCAGTGAAAAAGTCTGTGACCTTTCCTCGCCGAGGTCACCCACCTAATAAGATCCATTGCCTATAGTGAAGCCGCAGACCTTCACAAATGTTCCTGGCGACCGGCGGTGGCCCCTGAGACCTTTGGCATACATGGCGGTTTAATTGGTCACTGTATTTAAGAATAAGGTGGGATTCCAGTTAATTAGTGGAGAAGTGAATACGGCTGAACATTATATGATTTGCTCCCGGCCCCTGGTTTGTTAGTGCGGATTTGGGGTGGATCAGCTTTTGTGCTCGACAAATGAGAAGTGAGTAGCGTGGTGCCGATGCACAGTGTCGTTTTGTGGACTGGCGACAGTCTCGATTCATGGGAAAAACTTAAAGGAGACCCGCGTTATCACAGGACCTCATTATCTCATGGCTGCGACCATCTTTTGGGAACAGCCCTTAATCAAAAGTGGCACAGACCTACTTTGCAGAACTTTGGTATAATAGCCGCAACTCTCTCTCTGCAAAAACACACTCACTTGCGCACTCGCATGTACACACTTTGCGTGACTTGTGGTGCCGCATGACCATGTCAAAAAACATTTACATTAATTGCACGCGCAAGTATTCACATAGATATTCAAACACCGCCGCCAGGTATAGACACTTATTTATATTCTAAATGCCTCATCTATTTAATTAACACATTGATCGTATTATAAATTATATTCAATTAAAGTGTACAACTCTCGGCTGTAGATATACACATGAGTGCATAAAACCCCCCAAAAGTGCAACACGTTCTCTATTTTTTTTAATTCTGGAGATAAGCTCATACGTGTACATTTTCATTAAACATAACCCACGAATCAGTTCCCTCATTATTACGCATGTTGTTTTAATATTCTCATTTCTCAGATAATCATTTCTTATTTCATTCACAATAATATACTGTCTTTTCCCAGCGCATGACAATGACAACTGCAGGCCCGGGGGTTGTTTTCTCTCTTTCTGTGCACAAAGCACACACAACCAGAGAGGTGGTTCATTTACTCGGCCATAAACCATGTATTTACCTTCAGGTGAGTGTCGCGGAGAGTGCAGAGTAAAGATCGCAGCAAAGATTTACACCTGTCTCTCTGCTCAAATAGAGAAGCCTATAGCCTACAGAGATGGCCAGTGGAGCCAGCTTGTCTGGAGCTCTGCTAGACACCCACCCCCCTCTCTCCCTCTCTCCCACCGTGGATTAAACAACATCATAAAAAATGACCATCAACGCGCACACTGTAAACAGATTACTCTGCTCGGCGCCTGGCGCAAGAAGCCGGCACGCTAAAGGCAAGACGCGTCCATGCAGCCACGTGTTGCAAGTAAGCGAGGGCGACGCTGCTTGGTCATCCTTTTTTTCTCTCCAGCCATTTACGCACACTTCTCTGGACGCTTCCCGGTAAATACTGGCGAGCGTTTGATGTCGTGGCCTCTTGGGAGGCTGCTGAGGGGACGTTTGTCCCAAGATGAAGAGTCTCCACAGAGCTCCCCTCAGAAGATTCAACATGACAGCTTGTTTAATCTATCTTAATCTATTTAAGGATGCAGCTTGAGCTCTGATATTTTCAGGATCTTAATTGGAAATATCTAACATGTCACATAAATGTGATCCCTCTTCATGAGCGACATCATAAATACACACAAGGACTATACCAACTTCTTTTGACCCCTGTTTTACCCGTTGCAGTGTTCTTTCTCATAACTGACATGTGAGTGTTACAAAATGTCGAAATAACCTAAAAATACTCTTTCCTGAAGTAAGGCACTTGTACAATTCTGCTCCCCAACCTCTCAGACCTTTTGCAATCCATTCATCACATTAGAGCACATGCAGTGGCATGAGTGCTTTAGGCCTTTGGTAATCAGCCTGAAGAACTCAATTTTCAGCCCTGTCCTCCAGCATTCTCTGTGCTGGGTCACAAGATTGATATGTCTTGTATACTTTCTCCTTTGTCACGTGTGTCACGTCACCTGCTGGTGGTTCACATGCAGGTAACAACTGTGATTGAAGGCTAGATTTCCACAGGTTACACTTTAGTTCCTCCTTGTTTTTCTACATATTACCACAGTGTTAAGCCAGCTAATACACTTTCAAAGTGTTGGAATTAAGAAACAATGTGTGGATAAATAATCAGCAGGACACCAATGAGAAAAAACATCTTAACATCTTATTTATCTCACAGGCACACAGCTCCCTCTCTCTCTCTCTCTCTCTCTCTCTCTCTCTCTCTCTCTCTCTCTCTCTCTCTCTCTCTCTTTCTCTCTCTGAGAGTGAATTTCATGCCATATTGATGAGAATAATCACCCTTGGTGTGGTTGCGGCGGTGTGGAGATCCTGCCTGATTTCTGCAAATTAAAGTCTGAACACGCTTGTTGTTCTAAATCAGCTCTTCAATTACTCAAGTCATCCGGCTGTCAGCATCTGAGCTCCAATGTATCCTGGATTCAGTTTTCCTTGTTGTCTTGTGTTGCCAATCTGTTCGACTGCTGTGCGCTGCACTTTTCCCCCTCTCTGATCTTTGGTGTTTTTGGCAGTGAGGATGCTGACTCACTGATAGCAGAAACCTTTGCCTAATACTATATTCTTGAAATATGGGCCAAGACAAAAAAATGGGTCATGGGCCTCGTTTTACTGGCTCTTTGTGGGACAATGTGAGAGTGTTTAGATGAGCCTGGGTCACGGGGCCAGAGTGAGTTCATTCAAATTAGGTCTGAAGTTTAAAAGCCCCCATATATTGCCATTGTAACATTTAATCCCACAAAATAGTTTAGTTATCACGCGAACATTATATATGATATAATATTGGCTTAAAAGGTTCCCCTCAATATGTATGACATGGGTTTGTTTAAAGCAAAATCCCAGTTTAAACGCACTAAATAAGCATGATTGATTATTTGCTGAGTGAGCAGGCATAGATCACAATTATTAGTCCCCTCTGGTAATGGAGCAGCTTTTATCTTTAGCCAATATATAGACGTCTCTAGCGGTAAATTACACAGAGAGAGCACAACTAGTGTTTTGTTGTGAAATTTTGAATGAGGGTTGAATAGTTTTATCAATATAGCTGCATCCTGTTGTTGCAGATTCTATTGAAAGTTAACGGTCCCTC
The DNA here is from genome assembly GCA_038501785.1 of Myoxocephalus aenaeus. Lineage (NCBI taxonomy): Eukaryota > Metazoa > Chordata > Actinopteri > Perciformes > Cottidae > Myoxocephalus > Myoxocephalus aenaeus. The sequence goes on along the minus strand of JBAMJR010000001.1, from coordinate 631,995 downwards.
ATCAATTTTTTTTTACTTCTATCATCGGCTCATTCAAACATTCAACTCAGTCTTTGACATGTGTATGTTATTCTGAGAAGGATGGGGAGGGGGGTCTGTAGCGAATGTGCAACTTGGAAAATTATAAAAGGAAGCCTTCCATCTAGTGCGGCCATAAGGGAATACAGAGAGGGAGCAAATCAAGAGCGGTGATTTCCAAAATGGCCCGGCCATTGAATGACAATAGCCAGGCCCCTCTGCCTGTCTCTCTTTCTTTCACTGCAGCAGACTACAAAAACTAACACAATAAAGCGGGCAGAGGGAAAGACTGAATGTGATTTATTATGATGAGAACAAATCATTGTGATTTAAATCTGGCAGGAAAATTGTCCATCGTAACTGAATTTGTAGTTGTCTGATTTAGTGTGACTTGTGTCCTTTTGTTTGTTGTATTTTATTTTATCATTGTCCAAAACCGGGGTTGGGGTTGGGGGGGTCCTGTGGTATCTGCACATATTTTGCAACCACTGCTTGAGTCCCTGCCGTTCCTGTCAGTGGGAATATGTTCACTGAAGTTTATCGTATTTCTTCTAGAAGATAGCATTTAGAAAAATACACCATTCAGACGTTTGAGAGGGCACTGACAGGCGGACACAGCTTTGGAAGAGTTAAGAAATTACGAGCTGTTTGGAAAGGCACAGCACGGGACCTATAAAGAGTTAACTTAATTTCAATATATTAGTCATGAAAATTGTTTTAAATCCAATTATTTTGCCTATTCAAATGCTAAGCTGGTGTGCTGCGGCAGACATATTGGCAGTTGTATTTTCCTCGAGGTCATGGCTTAGTGAAAGTGCGACTATAGAAATACTATCAATATTCTTTCAATTATTTTCCAGAAAAAGAGATTTTGTCAATTGTTTTCTAAATACATGAATTCAGTGGACACCTACTAGTGTTTTCATCATTCCTCTAATGTACTGTGGAGTCGGTGAGCAGCCCTACATATTCCCTCATCCGTCAAGGAAGAGAAGATTTTTTTCAATAAATAATTCACCACTGATAGCCAGCCCTAATGTCTACATGAACAAATCTCTCAGTTACAGCCATCTTGGGAGTAAGCCAGTCCAAGAGCGTACTTAATAAACAAATACAGGGCCTGACAAGCTCTGGTTTCACTGATGTCTTTCCGAGAGGAAAGTATTTGAAGACAGTCGGTGAAACAACATCCTTTCTGTGGGTGAAGGTTTAGGGGTCAGGTGTGGGTTATTGCTGCGAGAGCGAGGTCCCATTGCACTGTTGCCGCTGATACTCTGCTTAGATTTACTGTCCATTTTACACACGGCATAATTTAAGTTTTTCTTTGAAATAATCTGATATTTATGTTCCAACATTTTACGATCTTGCCCCATTTAGTGGGAATTAAATGTCAAAAGATCACAGATCAGAAGAATGCATCAAATATGCAAATTAACAAATAATTTCCATTATGAGCAAAAGTATGTCTCTACTGTGCGTATAAACTGTCTGTTTGAGTGTGTTGTCCTCGGTGTCCAGTGCTCGGACCAGAGCTGAGTTAGTATCACAGCCTCACATCGACCACATGTTCGCTGGGACTAGAAACATGATCCAGACATGATTCCCCTAACCCGTTCCTCACGGTGAAATGTGTGTGTGTGTGTGTGTGTGTGTGTGCCTCTGCGACATCTTCTCACGGAAATGTACTTGTCATACACTGCAATACATTTTTGTAGCATAACAAGAAATTTGTATTTTCCCATAATGTTAAGGCCACACAATGACACATTATCTTTTGCTAAATTTGAGCAGTAAAGAGCCAACGTACTCCATTTTCTACAATTTCCAGTGTGATCAGGCTTTGTGTGTGTGTGTGTGTGTGTGTGTGTGTTTTTTTAAGCAAGCATAATCAAGTGTATGATCATGTGTGTGTGTGTGTGTGACTGGACATGGTTGTCGGCCAGTTTATTTAGCCCATCTGTGTGTATGTTGCAAGGCTCCCCACATGAAATATTCAAGGTCCAGTGAAAATTGATCTGCTGATCTGAAGTCTGTTTCTGCTCTCTCTCTCTTTCTCTCTCTCTCTCTCTCTGACCAGATCCCCGTGGAGCTGCCTCGAAGAAGGATCCTAATATCATATATCAGTTAGATGACCAAGTTCAGGGCCTGCTGCTTGACTGCTTCAGCTCAGCGCCGGAGCTCAAATCAATGGAATACTGTTGGGGATACAAAGGACCACACCCACACACTGATCTGACCCTCTGATTGGATATCACATGGATGTCTTGACCACTGCCATGGCTTTCATGCAAATTGATGAAGGTAATTTTAGCCCCTTAAGTGAAATTTGATTTGCGTTAAGAGCTCTTGCTACTTTCTTCTTAATGTAAAATGGTTTTGATTAATAGTCTGGGAGTCGATGGAGAAATATTATCAAGTGCAACAGTTTAATGTATCTCCTCCACTAAATTAGTGCTGCTCCTGTTCGTCATCCGAGTTCCCTGCCAGTATTTTAGGCAAGAAATACTTCTTCAATATTCCTCCCACTCTAAAATACACATTCATATGTGTTTAGACTAATTACTTATTAGGCTCCAGATCAGCTGCCTTCCTATAAGTCATTTAATCCGTGCTTTGGAACAGGGAGAAATATACAGATACACCCCATAAACCCATAAAGCCAAAAACCCAAACACTCACTCAGAGAAACTACAATGTTTTTAGCAAACAGGCCTTGCTATACCACTGTATCCAGCTATCTAGCTCGTAGCCGCTGTGTGCTCTCCTAAACGTGTGCCACACTTAACCTCACCTCCTCAGAGCGGCACAGCGTTGCACCCTAAATGAAAAACAATCTGAGGAAACAGGGAACAATCCGAGGCAGGCTCCAGCGGGCTGCCATAAAAAGAGGGGCTGCCTCTCCAGCCTCTCCCTCATGCCTTCAGCTTTAACTCTATGGGCTGATGAAAGATCAATGGGCCGACTGGGCAGCCGCTGCTGTGCCTGCTGTCCGCCACTGCACCAGGAAGCAAGCCAATTACAAAATACCAGGAAAAAAAGGAAGAATGGGAACTGAGTGATTAGTGAAATAGTTTTGCGTGTGTGTGTGTGTGTGTGTGTGTGTGTGTGTGTGTGTGTGTGTGTATGCAAATGTTTTCCTGTTATCTCTCACATATGCTACGTTCAGCCCAACTGCAGCCTATTTTTAAGAAATGTTGAATGTTTCCAGCCCGTGGATCATATTCCAAACTCATTTTGACCCTGATCTCTCCCTACATCCCCCACCTTTCCTACCTCACCCTCTTTAACACCCCTTTAACCCTCCGCCCCCGGCCTCCAGGAGCCTCACGCCAGATCTGTACCAGCTAACCAGCCCCCTGGATCTACGGCAGAAGTAATGGGGGTTGGCGCTGAAGTTTGGTGCAAACACGCAGCAGCAGACAAACAAATCATGTTAAGTCTCTGCTGCCACGGCTGGCAGCACACTCAAAGGGGAGTCGGTGCCCTGCCAGGGAGGAGGGTGCATCCATTTTCCCAGGGAGGGGGTGAGGGTGAGGGTGAGGGTGAGGGTGAACACGAGGGAGGGTACAGCGTGGAGGGGAGGCCTGGTCCTTATCGAGCCCAGATCACAGACACCTCCGCCCCTCCTGGCAGGAATGCATACAGCCCATGTGGGAGGAGAGAGGGAGAAGAAAGGAGGAGGAAACAAGCAGACATTATGAGGGGAAGTAAAAGGGGAAAGAAAAGAACGAGTGAGGGAAAGTGAGTGACTGAATGAAGGAGGGAGACACACACACACACACACACACACACACACACACACACACACACACACACACACACACACACACACACACAGAAAAAGACCTGCCCAGCTTAGTAGAGGGAGTGTCTCTGAACACACACAGACAAAAACACACCAATCACAGCACTCAACACACCCTCAGTGGATTGAGAGCACCACTGGGAGAGCACATTGGAAAACAAACAGGGTATTAGGCTGCTTAAATACCATTCTAACCATGCAACTGTAGTTATCGTTACGTCAGTTCAGTTTCAATGCGAAGTGTGTCACAGATGACAGCTGAGGAGAGATCCGAAAGCCAGTAGTGTTGCATACCAGAGAGGTGTTACACTTTATGTTGTTAGACTCTCCCAAAAGGTATTTTAAGGCAGTGTGTTTCGGATCATTAAACAAGGAATGGGGAAAAAAACAAACATGTATTTGTCAGTAATTTTTATCTCCCTAATGAGTCATATTTCTTTTTCTAAAATAAGAACCCCTCATCTCAAACATGTCCCCTCTGAGACCTTAGTGAACGTTTTAGGTATCATGGTTGCAACTAATCCCGCTGTGCCCCAAAACAATCATAGCAAGCAGGGTGATATAGGATATTGAGTGTTTAAAGATACTCAATTATTGGATTGTCTAATATTTCCGCAGCCTCTCCTGGGATGAAAATATTAATTTCTCAGGGCTATAGAGAGGCAATTGTGATCTTAACATTGCATTCCTGCATGCGGGCTGCAAGCTCTCTGCGGTTGTGTGTCAGTGCAAAGAACAGATTTTGTCAGGTGGATAGTGGGGTTTAGGGGTTCATTTACAGTTCATGCAAGAGCATTCCATGCAATCTTTACATTTACCCCCCCTCTCTCTTCGCTTCCTCGTTTATCGCACACTTCTTTCTTCTCTCCTTTTGAAATGCTAATATCTTAGAAAGGTTACTACTTCACAAAATTCACTATTCAGTCCAAATTGTAGATGGCTTTACAGTATATGTATTCTGCTTTGCTGAATGCCAAGGAGCGATATTTCCATGACGGCGATGTGTTGTGAGTCACACAACAACGTATGTACTGTATCTTCTGTAAACGGATTCCTGGTTACTCTTTGGTGTCTTTGAAATGTCCTGTTGTCTACACTGTGATATAATCAAAACACATACAAACACACAAACGCGTTCAGCCAATGGAAAACCAGAGTGGCTAATCCTCTTCTTCACAAAGAAGACAGTGAGTCAGACAGACAGGCAAGCTTGAAGGTGGGAAAGGATTTATTTATGCCACCTAGAAAGTCAGTTGTTAGTTGACAAATAATGCTTACAAAGCACAACTAACTCTTTAATGAATGAATGAATGAATATATACTTTATTAATCCCCAAGGGGAAATTTGCGTAGCAGCAATTTACAGACAGAAAATAAGATATAAAAACAGCAGGGATGAAAGATATAGACAATAATAATACTAATACAAAATTATTGGTGACTAAATATTTAATAATTCACTTTTATGCACCTTTTGGTCAAATAGAATAATACATTTTAAATAGAATAATTAAAGTCCATAGAAATTGCATTATGATTTAATAGGCAGACCATTTTAAAGATATATGAGTGAGTTAAATATTAACCTGGAAGTACTTCACTAGAAAAAAATGAATAAGATTGTCAATCATGAACATCGTGGTAATAATACTTGATAGCACACAGTACCAATGAAATGTGTCTCTGAATAATATTAGGATACATGAACTACTGTACAAATTCATACTGTAGCTATTCTACAACAAGGTTTCTTTTTTATTCTTTTTTAAAAGTGTTTATTGTCAAGAGAAGTTAGAATTGTAATTAATGGTATTTTATTCAAATGTTGCCCCTGGAATGAAAACATAAATGTATTAAACAATACCATGAATTATTTAAAAAATAATCAACAGACTTTAAGAAGATAGTTAGTGTAATCCTCTGGTTCAAGTAGTGTTTTTTCCCCCTTGAAACTATCAATGCTGGATTGTGTAAGGAAAACATATTCATACTATAAAATGTGTCACACACCCAGCTACAACATTTCATGTGCAACCTATACACGTGTTTAAGTTTAATATCTTTTTATTTTACCAGAATAAAACAAATCTCTGTTGCTGAATGATTTGCCAGAAGTTCCTCGATATAACCAAAACAGCAGCATACAATTTCTTTCTCAGGCGTTTTCTTCTTTTTCTTGCTATAATGAGAATTATTCCAGTCTCGGCAACAGAGCCTCAGCGCAGACCAGAGTGGCAGCGAGGCTAACTTATTGCTAGCACATGTGACCGGGTGAGTGTGTGTATGTGCCACGGCCTGTCACAACTTCCCCGTTGCCTATCAGGCCCCCACCCCCAGATGGATCTCTACCGTCATTAATGCAGGGCCACGGCAAGCGCATGTCTCCACATGTTAACATGGCATGCAAACATCTGGATTATTTTGAGTGTTGTGGGTCCCCTTTCCTCCCTCAAACCTGCTTTTTTGCTGGCGTCCTACGAGGGGAAACTCACACTTGGTCTTTCTAGGATAGGAAGTGGTGCTGGTGTTGTTGTGGCGAGGGACTTCAAAGAGGTGGGGACGTCATCCATGAGCAAGCGGAGGGCAGAACCTGGTCAATGGCGTCCAACAGCCCCTCCGGGGCGACTTTAGGTCTAATTTCAGAGGTGCTGAAAGTAGGATTTTATAGAGTATGCCATGTCCTCGGGCCCTTTTGTTCAACATGCTTTTTTTCACTAGACAGAGGCTCTTTGCAATGATACTGCGGAAGAACTTTTGTTTATGTTAAAAAAATAAAATCACAACGTTTGATCTCACAGAGCATTAGTGGAATTATGATATTCAAGTAAACATTAAATCAGAGAAAAAATGTTAAGTCATAACTTAAAGCGTGTGTTTAAATGCATGATATATTCTTCATCTAACTTGCAGATGACGTCACTCGGGGATAACCTAACAGCCGGCAGTAACCCCAGTTCACTTTAATATTGATGTCTCCATCCCCTTGTCTCTCCATCAGCAATATATTTAATGGTCACATTCTGTGCTTATTCAGCACAAGAAAAACGAGGGCAAGGTAAACATGCCAACCTGAGAGCACAAGACATCAGTCTTGTAGCTTGAAATAACTGGATTGCATTTAATGAGACGTAAGTTGAGAGGGCAGACATTTGTTTTGTTCCTGACCGCATGTGCCGAATTAACTGACAAACAGTGAACTTCTCAGACTTTGGGACTGCATAGTGTTCCAACAGCCATCAATACTAGCTCATGATCTGTCGTCGTTGTCAGCCAGGAGGTCGTTTAGAAGAAATGCACATTTAATAGCTTGATCCATTGTGATTGGAGTGGTTAATTGATGATCTGGTTGTAAATTTCTGTCTCATGGCTGTCACTATCTCTCCTCCCCTTCTTTCATCGTTCTCTCTGTTTATCCTTCTTTGTCTCTGCTCTTCGCTCACCGTGTCCTGCCGCTTGTATCTGCGTCTCCCTTGATCTGTCCTTATCAATCGGGAAGTCAAATGCGCAGCGCTCTTGAAATATTCAGTTGGAATCCATCTAATTGCTCAGTTAAAATTCATCTAACAAAATTATTCACATTTATGCAGTGGGAACTGTTTGTGTTGGCTGCCAACCAGCGGCGGGCTCAGAGCATGCCAGATTTGGAGGTTGAGGGGATGCTGGGGTGCTGCTGGTGCAGATGTGCCGCCTAATTACAGATCCCACCATGCGGAAACTATTCTTCTCAACCATTTCAAAGCATCTGCAATAGGTGTCACTGCAAGGTTAAACCAACTTCAAAATGCAAGTCCTGTTTCCATTCCGCACTGCTGAATTGGTTTTCGTAGAGTTGTGCGCCCGAGAAAAGAGGAGGGGAAACGGTTTTGAGGGAAGGAGCTTCGCAGCCCTGGTCATGGCTCACATTAGTGTCTGCTGTTGTGCACAGTGGGCCTTTGACATGAAACGGAGGGAAAGAATGTGTGTAGCACTGGGTTGCATTACAAATGGTCTTTTTTGTGTGCCTTTATTTCAAACATGTCAACTAGTGCTTCAAGTTGAAGTATATTGCCTGAAACCTTATAATAGGATTTCATTTTCAAATCATCGTAAAATATGATGCTCTCAGGAAATTCCCCTTGTGTTTATGGTTAACTATACCGGCAGAGAACTGAAAACCGACCTGATTACATCTTACGCTGATTTGGATGCTTTCTGGGAAGGTATTGATTTCGTCAATTGCAGTAGTTAATGGTGTCTTTTAGATAGTAATTGAAACCTGTCAAAGAAAGTATAAGGTTTCATGTTCCTGTAATAATGCTGTAAAATATACAGAAGGAAGTTATACATTGTGGCCTTTAACACAAATATTTATTCTAAGTATCGCTGTGAGGAAATTTTCCTCTGAATGAATGTCAGTTGAAGCAATATGCCCTTTATGCTCTTCACACCGACAGCAGTTTAATGTTGAAGTCCAGACAAGGTGACACATACGCTATAAGTGGTGGACAGCTGAGTAAAGAGCACAGAGCTCTGATCACTGGAGGGACGTGATGGATCAAAGGCTGAAAAATATGAGGCCACAGGTTCAGGTGTATAGCAGTATATTATAGTGTAAAGCATCTGTTTCTGAATCTATTGGTGATTGTCCTTTCATAATTTCTGACAGTTCTTTTTTTACCTTGAAAACTTATAGCAACTTGTTGCTCTGACTGCTTACTTATTCCTGTTATAAGCTCACAGAGATGAGGCCGTGTTATTTTTCCCAAAACAGAAAGTTAGTTCCTAAAGGTATCTGTAAGGAATGTGTGTTTTCACCTCTGGAGCAGTTATGGCTTCATTAACCTTTCATCTGCTGCTGAATTTCTTGCGTACACATTGTTGTCTTGTTGGGTTTGAGCTTGTCTACATCATTTGGAGTTATATAAGCCAATTTTCTTTTTGCATTTTGTGCACAGTGATCTTGAAGTCCATTTTTAGGAAGCTGAGATAGAGACAGCGAAGGAACGACAATATGTGCATTTGTGTATGTGTAGGTGTGTTTGTGTGTGCAGCCCTATGTCTGGCCAGCCGTGGCCACATCTGTTTGTCATGTTAGCACTTAAGCGCCTGCAGGAGCCACGATACTAAGTGGAGACAGAGTCCTCTCTCCCACTCTCTCCATCTTCCCTTTCTCCTAATTACATTTGTTCATTAATCCATTTTCTGCCCACTTCTCTTTCTTGTTTATGTTCGTGCTCCAGTGGGCTTTTGCCTCCTCGGACCAGCAGACAGTGACCTTTAAGGAGATGCCAAAAGACTCTGTAAGACAATGTTACCCCTTCACCCTTTCAGCATGCACATACACACACACAGACACACAGACGCACACACACCCCTGCCCAGTCACATCTTGGCCCCTTAGTATCCCCTCAGGCCATCTCCTTCAGAGAGGCTAATGGAGTTAGCCTAATGTCTGCACAGCGCCAGCCATAAAACTGATTTGAGGCTAAAGGCTTGGTGCCGAGACCACCACTCTGCCTACAAAAAAGAGAGATGTGAGTGAGATGTTAAAAGAGAGCAAGTGTATCTTTAGAGGAAAAGAGGCTTGGGTGGCGGTGGTGGCGGCGGGGGGCAGGCTGGCGTAACTAAGGCAACTGCAGACAATCTAATTGGTATTGACATCCTTGTCTCGGAGGAAATTTGACATCTAAGGGCAAATCATTCTATTTAGTCGCCTGAATAGTCTCCAAGGCGGGGCCTGAGGAGCACAATCGCGCTGTAGCGTTGTTCTGGTCCTCATGTCTGGGCCAGCTCTGCCATGAAGCAATCGATCCTAATCTGATCGGGGGAGGAGAGGAGGATAAGCGCTATGGGGAGAAAAAAATGACAATAAAATCAAAAGCTCTGTTGGGGTAATATTTAACAAGAGGGAGTACAATTGGGCCCTTCTGGGGCGGCAGCCTGTAATGCACTTGTGCTGCTCTAGCATGGTTAATGTATAGAAAACCACGGGAGTAATGGCTCTTCAGCCAAGGTGGCCAGGCTTCAAAGAAATCTGCTTGCTTTAGCTAAAAGACTGCCAGGCCGGGCCGCAAAGACCTTCATTCTGTTAGAGCATCAAATATGGCCCCCACTCAGGACACACAGACACCCTGATTTTATTATCCTCACTCCCCTGAGAAACTCATCTCATCCGTCTTTTTGTTTGTGTGACTGACCATCAATGTGAAAGAGTGAAGTGGTGCTGTCCGTCAAATAGGCACACACTGCCTTTTTTTTTAGGTCAAAGAGGAGTAAAGGGTATCTGCAGTGTCGCTCCATACTGACAGCTTGAGGGTGCTGCTTTAGGCGCCATTTTACATTAACTTGATGCATCAGTTTTACAAGACAAGTTGTAGTAGCTGACGCTTAGTTTATGATAAAGAACTTGATATTGTTTTTTTTTTTTTTTATCTTATATATTATTATCTATGTTGCGAAATGCCAAGCTTGTTTAAAAATTACGTTCATGCAAGAAACCTGTCAGAACTTGAGGAGAAGTATTCGCAACTGAGACTTATCTTATGGCAGCTGTTTGTATGAAGTCAGTTTTCCCCCAAATCAAGCCATCAATCTCCAGATTCTGACCTAAATCTTTGGCCCCATTTGGATGCATCTGGAAATCCCATCATGTGTGCAACATCATCCAAGTGTGTGTGTGTGTGTGTGTACCTAAAAAAGGCTCCGACATCGGGGTAATGCATTGTTTTCATCATCTCCTCATCACTGAACTGTTTTGTATTGTGTTCGCTGTTGAAGACCATGGCGGACACTGACTGAAGATCTTGAAAAAGATAGTAAGAAGACCGTGAGTTCAGAATGTCTGAGCACAAATATCCCCCCAAAAAGTATTATGTGATACAGCAGAATCTTTCTTCATAAACTTAAAGTTGAATAGATCTATACAGGTACTTCTGAATGAATTATTACTGCAATGAAGTACAAACACAATGGTACTGGTTGTGCTACTTGCGATAAACGTTGTTCAAACATGACAGTAATAGTGAAAGAAGAACTTCATTATATGACTGTCAGTGAGCATGACTCCCAATCAGGTGGACATTGTTAAGAAGTCGGTGTTATCAGGAGGAACCCTGCTGTCTTCCTCTGTCTCCCAGTGATACGGCACTCCGTTTGAAGTCTGCTTTATTTAGACTGATCATCTTGTGCCTGCTTTCATACGTTATGTGAGGGCCAAACGTTTTGTTTTATTTTTTTCATAAAGCTATCTTTGAGTTAGGTTTAGGGTTACTGGGTTTATTTAGCATTTGGTTTAGTATGACAGGCCTTAGTTAGCGTCAAGTTTATCATTACATTTAAGTTATGTCTGAGTGGTTAAGTATAACTAATGTACTAAACTCACAGTTTGTGGCTAATTGATTACGAGTTGACTGAAGATTACATTTGGTCCACAGAATATAGAAGTTGTGTGTGTGTGTGTGCAATGAATGATGGGAGGTATGTAGCGTGAGGTTGTGTGTACACATGCACGTTCGCAGGCATGTGTTTGTGTGTGTCTGTGAGACAGAGGGAGAATGTCTGTGGTAGTATGTGATGAGGGTGTACTGAACTGATGGCTGCAGATATCAGTCCCAGATACTTAAGTCATAAAAGTGTGTCTCGGAGCCCTGTGGCTGTGCAGGCACTGGTGCCTGATGTTATCACAACGGCCACTCTATCAGGAGAGAAGAGTACAGAGGCATTCCTGTATTACTAGGAGCTGGTGGCAGGCCTGTAGCTGTGACTGGGGGCTTGGATGGAGGCCTGCGCGTGCTGCAGGAGCGCATTTAGACAGTTAGGGAGTGGTGTGGGAGGTTGCCACATTACAGGAAATGCTGTTGAATTATTTACAGCAGGGTGTTATTAGGGCTTTGCTGTGCTGGCTTGTTAACAGCTTAACTAGACTAACAGGGCAACAATGGGATACTAAGAAACTGCGTTTATCAAATGGACACATTTGATGAACACATTAGGCAACGCCACCAGAATGCTCAACTGTGTATTTCAGTGTCCTAGAAACCAGAAACACACTCCTCTTTCACAAATCTCACCAGAACGAACAATGCACTGAAGTTGCCATTTTCAATTCCAGGTGCATATGCTTTAGATATTGCAGCAGTTATTGATGTGATTTCCTGTAATAATCGTAACAGCTGATGGATAGGTAGTTTAATATACAACATTATTATGTGTCGTTTTGAATCCCAGGGCTTTAAATATCAACGCTTTGTGTCCGTCATTATTAGACGGTCAGAGAAAAGGCACCAGGAGAGTGATGACGTTGTATAATGAACAAATAAACAGGGCGGGTTAGAGAGCGAGAGTGGTGGATGGGTCAAACAAACACAGAACCTTTCACTAGTTTAAGACTGTTTTTCATATTTTGAAATTTCATTTGTGGGGTTTGGCACATGTTTTACATACTTACATTGTCTATGTTTTACTTTAAATAGTTATTCTAAGCCCAACTATGATCTTTTTCCTAAACCTAACTAAGCAGTTTGTTTTTTGTGTAAATTCACAAAGTTTACCCAGTGCGTTAGAAAGTGTTACCAAGGGGTCTGACAGTATATGTGACGAGTTGTAATGAGAACATGTTGCATATGTTAGAAGATGATCATATATAGAAAATAAATAGTAGTAAAAAGTAGAATGTCTGTCTCTAAAATGTATCAGAGGAGAGGTACAAAGTAGCATAAAATACTCAAGGATATGAAAGAGAGAGAGAGAGAGAGAGAGAGAGAGAGAGAGAGAGAGAGAGAGAGAGAGAGAGAAAGAGAGCTACAAAGAGTGAATTTTAGCTCTGTAACTTATCCATTATACCTGACAGAGTGAGGGTTGGGTGGAGGCATATTTAGAGAAACAGATGGTGGAGCAAACATGAGGCTGACTTGACAGGTTACGTTTTCATCACCGCCATTCCCTCATGTCTTCACTCATTCTCACTGCCTCTCTGTTCTCTGACCAGTAGCACCTAGCGAGCCGGAGTGCAGAAGGTCAGAGGTCTCATAACAGAGATGGCATATCGTCACAGGGTGGTGGTGGTGGGGGGGGGGGGGGGGGGGGGGGGGGGGGGGGGGGGTATCAGCACCTCTAGGACCTCTGTATGCCAGCAATTGTCTCTGCCTGGATTAGTTTTGTATCCAGTTACAGACTTTTATTCCCGTGGAGTCAAGTTCAGCATGGCACTGAGGGCCAGCAGTGCTGCTGAGAGGCCGGTGATTTATGTATTGCTGAGTGAGAGCAGCAGGTTCAAGTCAGAGGTCTCCGGGCAGGCTAGTGTGCAGTACATGTTTGTGTGTGTGCTTGGATGTGTGCATGAGTCACTGTTGCTCTCTGCAAACATAAACGTGTGTGAATGTCTAAGAAGCCGCATGAGGGCCAACCCAAAGCTCCAGGCAGGGTGCCTTGATCTATTTGGCTTGGAGAGGCTTCATTCATTTGACAGTTAGCATGCCTGGAAGAGTTTTGGTGCTGTTAGAATAACGGCTCTGAAAGGTGGGGTCATCTCTTCATAAGCCGTGCTCATTGGTTGAAGAGGGACACTGAGTGATGAGTTTTTGATGATGGACTTGCTTTTAGATATCTTGATATTTATTTTCTTGCAGTTTGTAAAGCTACCAATTGGTCAACTTCTCTACAACAATACTCATGAGGGTTTGGTAATCATAGGACACACTCATGCAAAAAGTGGAAGAATGCCATGCATGCAGCACTCCAAGACCCTGCGATTAAATTACTTAGGCACACAAGTGAGGTAACTTCCTCCAGGTAAGGTCCCTGCCTTTTTCTGAACAGGGATCATGGTCTACTGCCAATAGCAACAACATGGCCTAATTAGTCTGCAGATTTCAACAGGGTATCAGCATTTGCTCACTATGTAATGATCTTGAATTTGATGTTCTTGGAGGTTTATTTTTGACTTGTTTGTAAAATGTGAGATGTTTACTATGTTTGACTAGGTATCCACGTAATCAACTAATGATTACACATACTCTCGAATCAACACAAAACACTTAGCATTTTTTTACCTAATACTTTCAGTGAATGAAAGGTTTATTGGTTAAAACACATTGAATGGAGCAAGCTGTCACAATTGGACCAAGAATCAATTAAGGCATGCTTAAAACAGCCTTTACTTCTGCACCCTATATCCACCCGTATCCATATCCATATTCCTTTGAAATATGATGTCCTGAAGATGGAGCCATATTTATTCTCGATGGTGCGTTTTGGATCCCTGAGATATTTTAAAATGGGGCATCTGTCCTGTGGCCTGGTCAGCCATCTGGATAAGACGGGACGGGGAGAAGATGTTAATGCACTTCATGATGAGAAAGGAGGATGACACTTTGACCTTCTCTAGCCTTTGACCTCTGCAGCCAATATGGAGCCACTGACGCTATGGGTTTCCTATATCTAGCATATGCTGGTCAGGCCGATACGTTAAAATAAATTCTTCATTCGCCACACACTGTTTATATAGCCGCTCCCTCATGTTGTAAACAGCCAGGCTGTAAGAAAATAGATATTTACTTCACAGGCTTTCTATTTGATTAGAGAGAGAAAAATTGACATGCATATTGGATATGTTGCTGTGCTTATTGCCACAAATGCTAATGGGGAATGGGTTGTAGATACCTGCACAGTATACAGCATAAGGTTCGAGTTGAGATTTCTTTGTATTCTGTTGTGCCTTCTGTAATCATTCCCTGACATGTGTATGGGTGCATGTACACCCAGCAGAGATTGGGTGTGCACATTTTGCCAACCCAACAGAGTTTCAGTTACATATCCCTGAAGCTCAGGTCCACTGCTATGTAAGAAGATCTGACTCTAAATCACTGTTGCATTTTCAGGAACCACCACTAGAGTGAAAAAAGCTCCTGTTGAACCACATGTGCTTCTTTCTCTCTTGCATGATGTCTGTGACTCCTTCAGTAGCCGCCTCGGAGTACATTGACATTTATATAGTGTTTCCCTTGGGGTGCAGCCAGGGAACCCAAGGTGGCTGGAGTCCGGGGGTGGTGTGGTATTAAGGTGGGGGGGGGATTATCCTTTTACGTGTGAAGCCATGGTAGCTGAGCCCTTGTCATTGGTCGCCTATGGGCAACGGCAGATCACTTTTCCACACTGAGATTTAATTAGAAATGAGAATGCACATCACTTCTGACCTCTGATCCTGCACTGCTCGAGTTGTTGAGAGGAATTCAAAAAATATTTGTCAACTGGGACCATGCACTAGTCCCAATCTAATGTAAAATCTTAATGCTCCATTAAAAACTGTCAGAGGGGATGTTATGAGGAGAAAATCCATGGGAATGGCGCGGATGGTAGCAATCAATTTAGTATAGGTTCACTTCAGTTTATGCAAAAGATCATTAAAAAGTTCAAGTTACCTCAACTTATTGCCAGTTAAAACATAGAAAGTGACCTTGCAAGACAGAACAGAGGGATTTCTTGACTGTTGGACACAATTAGTTGATTTTGGCTAAAGAATTTTGTGTGGACAGGTGGAGCGTGTGCAGTGTGTTTTCTTTTAATTCATTGTGCTGCTAGCTATACCCTCAGCTATGATATTTAGATAGAGATGAAAGAAGCAGCACCTGTCAATCAACAACAGTAGTACCTCCACTTCCTGCAGACATTCAGTCATAGAACTGATAGCTGGCTGTCCGGGTTTCATTTCCAGTCATCTGGCCAATCCTGTGTGCTAAACATTGACCTTGTGACCTCTGCTCATAACCCTTGACCTGTGATGTTGACCCCTTGTCCAAGGGGATGGGTCTCTTGTATATCTAAACTGGCCGTCTCCATTGACTACCTGCCAGGCACCTGCTCTGAAAAATGAAGCCAAGGCGAATGCCTCTCTGGGGAGCCTTTTTGGCTCAGCAGACAACAAGGCCTGGCCTCAGCCCTGCATTTGAATGGGCTTTGAGTGGCCCTGGTAAACCAATCTCCCTAATTATCTATTGAAAGAACATTCTTTTTCCTTGCCTAGTCATTACCTTGATTTCAATTGCTGAAAAGTAACATGGAGGAGCTAAAAGAAAAGAGAAAGGATGGAGAGGATGTGGAAAAACATACATGCATGTATGCACGCACACACACACTTAGGACACATATAGAAACACAAAAGACTGTGTGTCTTCCTGATTTCATTAAGGTTAATTGAGGGTCAAAGGGAGCACATTTGAGATATAAATCCACAATATGGGTGCAGGTCAAGGCAATAAAGAGAAATTAAACATGAATATATGGCCTTTAACTGCACTTTGCTGTAACAATAACTCTTGTTCGGGCATGTTGCAAATTTGCCCCCAAATCATTACTCCTTGTGAATTTACAACAGTAAAAGTTTAATTCCGGTATTCAAAGGTGCTAGATTCCAAATTCTGAGCATTTCTATGATCGACCGATTGCCTCAACATGGCTCTCAACATGGCGACGAAGCTAACAGTGCTGACAGAGCTAACGGTGTTTTCCTTGGGGAGGGGACTAGATGGTGGGCGTTACGCTTCTGCGAGGACGGCGTTATATGCGGAAACCGCCGTATGAACACAGTGCAGAGCGGTGGCGATGAGTAAGGCACGCACACTGAAACATACATCCACCATCACTCGCACGTGACCAGAGCGGCTACGGAAACAAAGCACAGAGAAGCTCGGTTAATCACACAGAGGGAGAGTGACTTCATTCTCTGCTTTGAATTTAGCACCTGGAAGACTCATTTGCACAGAGAAGCTCAAGATGTGATTTCTAGCTCCCAGTTGACAGTTTAGGCCTATAATAGAGTAAAGAGAGAAAGGCTCATATCTCATGAGGAGGAAACACATCAGTTCTCAGTAGTTACTGCTACAATGGGTTGCCTATAATGATGTCCTTTTTTAGCCTAATTACATCAACTTATAAAATTCATCATGATCAAAGCGGAAACCGAAACAAACTAAGTGAAAAACAAAACCTTTCAATGTACTGTGGAGAGTTTCAACAGGAGTTTTTAAGAGATAAGTTTCGCCTCTGTGCATCTGCATCAGTTGCCATAGTCAAGGCTATCTACATGCTTTACCGCTGGGTCAAGAGCATGGAGATACTCACTCAAGAGTTGGCTCTCCGAGCTCTAGGGCTGTTCTCAGAAAGCACTCAAGGCCTGCATGCAGTCACCATGTAGTGGAGGAGATAAGATGGGACACATGTACCCTTTGAAACTAAATATAGGTCACACCAAGCTGCATTTAGGTTGTGTCTCATGCCCATAATGTCTCTGTTTTGTGCCTATTATTCTTCTAGTGTTATGTGACTAACTTGGACTACATGTTGGTTGAAGTGTTTTCACATCTGCTCCTGAAAACAGAAAGATAAAGAGGTTCAACAACACCGGGTGGATTTGATCCTTTGGCTCCACATAGACCTCGCCAGGAATAGATAATGTGATATTTAGACTGCAGAAATCACCGTCTTGGTTGTTTTAATCTGCTTTTGATCTGACGTCAGTGATGAGTTCCAAAATCATCAATTTCTGATCAGAAAAACATTGAGAGATATCAATTGTTATAACATAAACAAATTAAAGCAATGAAGTAACCAACATGTTTACCTTTTCAACACTATAAAAGAGACTAAATGGCATGTTGACATGTTTTTTTGTGCAATTATCCATTTGTTAAGTGCTGCAGTGGTCTGCAATCTTCAGACATCCTCTCATAAAAAACTGCTGTATTGCAGTCTTTGAACTTTTCTGAATGTCTGTCTATCTTAAGTTCTTTAATCTCCGCCTGTCTGTCTGCTACAACAGCAGCACCTCCAAATCTTCTCCCAGCTTTGGACTGGAGCCTCAACTGTCCACACTTTGTGATCCCAGAAGACACACACACACACACACACACACACACACACACACACACACACACACACACACACACACACACACACACACACACACACACACACACACACACACACACACGCACTCACACACAGACACACACACACACATGCAAACTCACATATCAAGTGCACTTTATAAGCTTTTGTTTCTTCTTGTAAAATGCTGTGTTCTTGTAATGTTTCTTTCTGTTTATGATATGGCGTGGCAAACTTAAATGCATGTTTCGTTGAGACAGACAAACATTTATTCATATTTCAGCAAAGCCCACAATTCTTTTCTGTACGCCTACGGTTGTAGTTGATCCACAGTTACCTCTGACATCTGGTCAGGACCTCTGAACCCCACCAAAAGAAGGCTTCCAGGCTTCACTAGCTGGTTGCAAAATAATGTATCGTGAAGTGGCGATGTTCACAGCAAATATGACCATACTCACAGCCCCAGTTTGGTTCCTGTCAGAAGCAATAAGCACTGTCGGTTTCAGCTTTAACTCCTCTCAGCTATCTCTTATGGAGCCTCTAGGCTCTTGTCTTCTACCAACACCACGCAACACCACTCTGCAGATGTCAAACAGCTAATGCCGAGCAAGCCACGCCTGCTAGTGGCACACTCAGGGCTTTGGTTCTCATATTGTCATTATTTATACATTTATTTAAATTGTGTAGATACAATGTTCACGTGCAGACACACATATTAGAACATTTAGGGTTCCTTGAGCTCCCGGCTTAGACCCCATCGGCCCTCTGCAACTTCAGAGGTGCTCCAATAAGCTCTCTGCAGACAGAGGTTCCTCAGTCACATCATTTATCTTCCAGGCCAGGACCACTTCAAGGCCCGGGGAGGTGCACAGCGCTGAGGTCAGTGGTGGGGGTGGGTCTGGGGACAGGAGTGTAGACATCAGAGAGGGATCCAGCATTACCGTTATCATTAGTGTAATGGCCTATATAATGCCATCAAAGGTCACCAAAAATAACCTTTAATGGCATTTTGCATATTTTTTTAGGCAGCAAGGTTTCATTTCTGAAAATAAAACACATTTATAATTACGTACAACTCATTTTGGTTAGGTTACATGTTATGCTGAACAAGTTCTTTTCACCTTTCGAGTGTTTGAGTGACAAAGTAAATCGATGCCACTTTGTCATTAAGGGAGCGTTAAGTGTTTGGTTTAGTTGGATCAAACAAACGGATCCTGTGAGTGTTTGGATCTTTCACTCATGGTTCGCCCTCCTTCATACCAGACTCCTAAAAAAAGATTCATGCTTGTCCAAAGCTGGCAATATTTCAAACTGATCCACCAGCAAAAAAGCAACAGAAATGTACAAATCTAGATCAAGATGAACTTTCATGAAGCAATAAGTCAGTATCCACTGGCTAAACACTTCCATACGTCACATTCCAGCAGCTGCTTCACAATAAATGCATTCCACTATTCCCTGAAGAAACTATGTGTGTAATTGAGTTGCTCATCCTTTTTTTCTGGTTGTTCATGTTTTCGAGTTGATTTGATTGATTCATTTGAAGAACTTGAACAACATGAAATCGGCTAATTCAGCTATAGCACGGCGCATTACAGTCAGCGATGTTTCATACGCATCCTGTATCGCTGTGTGGACGGTTGAGGGATCTGTGAATCGTTTCCAACCCTCTCTGCATGTGTGTGTGTGTGTGGGTGTGCATGTACTGTGACTGTGTATGGATGGAGGTGGGGCTGTGGGGTGAGTGATGACACTGGCGGTGTAATCCCACCGACATCTGCTTCTAATCTGCAACATGAAAAAGACACTCTTGTGACCCCATACCTGCCCCCAACCATCCTCTACCCCCACCCCACTCCTTCTGCCCGACGTTGCTCTCTCTCATTTGAACCCAAATCAAACAGCGTATCGGGTTACCAAAGGTTTCTGCCACAACTTGCAATCAAACATACAAAAGAAGGAGTATTTATTCGTTTTCTGTGCTCTCAGCCAGGAGTTTTACTTCACTTCATGTTTTCCAGCGTTTTTTATTTGTATTATATTACAGAAAAAGAGTAGCTGATAACTCTTTTTTTCCCCCAGTGACGATAAGGGCAATCTTTTATTTTCCAACAATAAACGCTGCTCATTGATGACCAAATGCAATAAAAGAAAGTCAAAAGTGGCAACAGTTTCTGAAAACCATTTCCTGTTTGAGTCCCTCCAGGTCCCAGATTGGCTTGACATAAGAAAGAAGGGAGCGGAGAGAGAGCACTTGGGTTTGCAGAGTGTGGGTGGATGGTGCAGCAGCATATGGGGACTTTCCAGTGGATGAAGACTGCCTCACTAGAGGAAAGTATTTATTCAGGAGTTATATAGAGAGAAATAATACAGCAGCCAAAAGCCCGCCTGAGCGGATGAGCAAGAAGAGGATGTGGGTGATTGAAACATGGCTGCAATTTGTTTTAACTGGCTGTAGAAATAAGCATGGCAGAGCTCTTAGGGCTTGCTAGTTGTAAATCTGGAGTCTTGCAGGAGTATTGTCGGTTCATAACCTTTCTCTCTTTCTTGCTTTCTCTCCCTCCCTTACGCCTCCCAGGGGTACATTTAGCTGGGGAAATGGAGCTTTTCTTTCCTTTATTTGACTTCCTTGTCACTGGCAAACTCTCTTTCCCCCTCTCTCTTTTTCTCTTGTTGTCTGACACACACACACACACACACACACACACACACACACACACACACACACACACACACACACACACACACACACACACACTCGCCTTGACCCACGTTTGCAGGACCCCTAGCTGTTGGTGTGCAGACCAGTCGTGGGAGGACAAGGACACAACACAGATACATTAGAGTAAATCACTTCCCCCTTTCAGCCAACAATGGTTCTGGGAAGTCGTGTAATTCTTCCGTTATCTGCATTCTCTCTGTCTTCCTATAAATGCGTATTTGAAATCATTGCGCTATGGTCAGTTTACATGTATACACCCCACATTTTGTACTGTGTGTGTCCACTTATGTGTCCACTTCTATTTATGTCAGTGTGTAGTTTACAAAAGCAGCCGTTTAATATATATATATATATATATATATATATATATATATATATATATATATTATTAATAGATGAGAGACTTAACATAGAAATACATCTTACATTGAAGGGTTATTTCACCCAAATTACAAACAAATAGTTTGTGTAGTTTGGCTTTATTTGCTGAGGTTTTGAGCTATACATCCCTTACATTATTGCTTATTCTCTAATACATGGAGATTTATGGACTTTCATATATTTTGCTTATAGCTTTGAAAAATGACATTTAAAAGATTCAACAGTAGCGTGTCTTTCTGGAGTCACCCTCCCTGTTACTCAGGATAATCCATGTAGACAGTTATGACATTTTGGAGATAAATAGTTTTAACAGCATCACGGAGACACCGGCTATTACTTCAGTAGGATGTAGTTCCAGTGAAAAGTGTTGGCAGCGAGGTGTTGGGGTTATCCAGAGTTATCAAGACATTGTTCCGGTGAGGACAAGTTGATGTTGATTTTATTGTCAATGTAACTTTCGATATTGTGAGTGGCACAAAGGGAAATCCATCCACTCAATTGCACTGGGTTGGCGGAGAGAGACCAAGGCCTTTAAAAAAAATGTAAATACCATTTTGTAATGTAGCTGATTTGCTCTTTAATGATCCGTTTAAGAAAAAAAAAAAATACTAATTCTGTTTGTGTGTGAAGAAGACAGAGATAGATAGAGGCAACAACAAAATAAAAAATGAAAAAAAATGGTAGTTACGTGAGCGGATCTCTCTGTTCACACCTCGGTTCAAGGCTTCTACCTCACCAGCCCCCTGGCCTGTTTAGTCACCCTCTCTCCCAAAGAACACACACATGCACATCCACACACTTTCATTTTCTCCATCACCTCCCTTTCCTGATTCCTTCCTTCCTAGAGGAGCTTTGACTGAATAGTGCTGCAGTAACATTTACACACAGGTCTGTGGGTTACACACTGCTGCACCCAAAGAGCTGTGAGCTTCTCGCTCTGCGCTTTGGGTCAGTACTTAGGGTTTACACAGGGGGCAAAGGTGTTAATGCTACATGCTTTAAAGAAGTACAAGATGTCTTCACTTCAGCTCTAACAGGCACCCTGGGTAAAAGCTGGAACTAATCTGAGGTGTGTGTGTGTGAGAGCGAGAGAGCGAGAGAGAAACAACACGAAACGTATTCAAAGCAGAGAAATGCATTTATAAGAAGGTGAAGTTCAGAGGTGCTCTTGCAGCTTGACAAAAATAAATATGGCTGAAATTATTTCTGTGGTGTTGAGGTTTCTCACTCTGTTTACAAAAGAGAGGGGCTTCCACTTCCTTGCTTTCTCTGTGATTCTATTTAGTGCTGCTTTAGTACAAACAAGGCCAATTATTCTGCACCGTGAGCATGCAGGGACACTGAAATAGCACAGGTTGCTGTCAATGAATGCTTTAATTGTATTTCCCGCTAGATATTACATAGATCTCAAACATAATGGTGTTCTTTATACACAATCAGAACTACAGACATTTAGGATTGTTTACCATTTTAATTTAACATACTTTGTTTTTATCATATTTTGTTCTTTACCTTACTTTACTTTGATTTTACTCTGCTCCAGGGATCTTGATTTCTTATTTGTTTTTATGCATGCTGAATAATCTTTTAAAGCCTTATTGATTGTGTCCATCAATGGTGAGAATATAAGGGTGTGTATGGAAATATATGTAAACAAGTCACAGTTTCATCTTTGGTCTGAAAGGAAAAAGTGTATTGTGCTTTTGACAGTAATATCAACAACCAAAATTAACCTGGTTGCACATTTGGTTCAGCAAAAGCTGGCTTAGGTCATAGCACTGGGAATGAATGAAAACACATTTGCGAGCAAATCAATTTTTATAACCTTTGCGTGTTTATTAGATATTCTGAGGCAAATGCAATAAAGTGGCCAAAGCCAATATTGTATGCCATGAGGGGTGGTGGAACACTTCCAAATAGTAATGTCACCTCTACGGACCACGCACAAATATTATACACGGAAGGAGGTTTGGAATCAAAGTGCTTTGTTTACGAGTGAATATGTTTGATTAAACCCATACAGTACTGGAAATGACAAAACGCCTGTTTCTGTGCAGCGCTTTTTTCAATATTTTGCAGGGATGAAAGCAGACATGCACATGCACCCGCTACTCTATACATGCACATAAACAGTCTCTCTCTCTCTCACCACACACACACACACACACACACACACACACACACACACACACACACACACACACACACACACACACACACACACACACACACACACACACACACACGTCGTCCTCCCATCTACAGCCAAGGGAAGTAATGAAAACAAATGGCAGAGTTCTATTCCCGCTGGGACCCGAGGAGGAACTTAGTCATCAAGCTAATTTTATTCTTGTCTGGCCCAGAGACTCCATTTCCTCTGGGTGTTTTTACAAACGCCGGGCTGCACCACGCCATCGGCCAGTGATGGATATGAGGGCCTGATGGCCGGATGGCAGATGCTGGCCCTGTAACTCAAGCTCCAAACACTCGCTGATGACCCCCCTTGCACAATGTGCGTTCCTCACTCAATGCAATGTTGCTACTTGGGTGCGCATATGCAAACTTGTACTTTCCAAACAAACTGTACTTTTATTTTCTGGGCTTAAAGATATGTTTAGATACAGTTATTGATGATTAAAGTAAAACAAAAAAAAGTATGCATTATAACCAAGACAGCAATGCTTTGTGCTATGATTCCCTACAAACAAGCATTTCTCAGCCCTGATGTCATTGTTCATTTTTATATAGTAACTTTTTCTGACTTTATATCTGCTACTCTAAATTTTAAGAATATTTAAAAATAAAAATATACACAAAAACACCCAAATTATAATTTACCACTGTATTTTAAGGCAATACATTTCAGCAAGTACAGTATACACAGTAAAGTAGGAGCCAGACATCCTACACAAATCACAGACACAGTTAAATGTGTTATGTCATTAGTTACATTAAGTTTGCTAATCATGTAGTTCGGTTATGAGCTCTTTCATATTACACAATTGTAAATACATTTTATTACCTCTTGCCTATCCTTCCCTCGTATGTTACGAGCACGAATCATGTTACAGGCAGCAGCAAGTTGTAGGTTAACAGCTTAAGCAGCGAGAGCTCTCGTTTCTGCTGCAGGCTACTGAGCAGTGATGTCAACGGGCCGCTTAAACCTGCAGCAAATTAATTCATCACGTAATTTGTTACCAGCCTTCTTATATCAACCCCACAGTTTTAAGGCAGACATTTTCACAAGAGTTCCCCATATATAAGAAGGGGAGATGCTGGTAATGTCAAAAAGCAGATAATAATCATGTTTCCATTTCAGAATTATGAGACAAAACCAACATAAAAAGATTACAATATTTTTATGGCTGAAACTTTTTTGTGTGAAAATGTTTTAGCACACGATCGAAACATGTCGCAGTGTAAAGTGATTGTTTATTAAAAAATTGTGATCACCCCCCTGTTTAAAATGTAATGTTTAACAGCATTGTCTGCAATCTATTTCCCTGAGATTCAGGCATAATTGATTGTTACACTTCATCTAAAAGGCTCTGCAGGACAGGGAGCCTATTCTTTTGAACTGTGTAGATTAATAATAAATGCTAAAAACTCTAATTTTTCCCGAAGTTGTGGCTCAAGAGGGAGGAGGCATGTCACAATGCTTCATTGGGTTAGCTGTATTAGTTGGTACAGTATTACATCTTCCCACTCTTGCTCGCACCAAAGTCCCATTCTGCGACATTCGCACAGCTGGCAGCAGAGGACACTTGGGAAAAAGCAGAAAGAAAGCCAAATGGCCTCCTGTTACAACTCCTCTGTTACCAGCTTGAAGCCTTCATTCCAATGCATGGATTATTCAGTGGCTGTACCCTTTTAGTCTTGGCTCTGTCCCGCAAACAGCAAAAAGAACCTTATTGTTGTTGATTTGTTAGTATGCAACAAATTTCAGGAGAGAAAGGAAACATTAAAAAGCAATTAATATACTGGTGTGCGAATGAAAAGAGGAGTCGCCAGGGCCTCCAGTGGGACTGGCGTTATCTGCAGCACGACCTGAAAAATGCAGAAAACATGGAAAAGATGGCTTTTAGTGTGACTTCTGCTCATCCCCGCAGACTGATGACTGACAGGAGGGAGCGAGGGACAAACAAAGGCTGTTTACGATCAGCATAATCAATGTGACATCAGCACAGCAACATAATGCGCGGGGGATGGGCTGGAGCACAAAATGCTCTTTTTAATAAAAATTCAATGTGTTTCTTTTTGCGATTACACCGTCCTGATCTTTGCCTGAAATAAGTTTTTCTCAGGCTTTTACCACCAGTCAGAGAAGCCTTAACATCATGGCAGGGTATCGGTGGCACCCACTTTAAAAGCAATCGAGTATGCATTTAAATTTCAAGCTGACAGGTTCAGCACAGGTCTTCCGTGCTCTATTGTAAAGAAAGCGCAGCTCCTTCTGTTTCTCCACTTCACCCACAACTCATCATGAAACACAGAAACCTGGCTTGAGATTAAAGGTATCTCACAATTACTTGAATGGACCCAACATGAAACAGCAGATAAAGTAGAATTATGCTTTCTGTAAAAAGCATGCGATCATCTTCACATTTGTTAGTGGTGTTTCTACATGTATGGTGGAGCTCTCATCTAGGCATTTTTTGCTCTGTTCAAAAGGGACTTATAGGAAATTTACCAGCTTTCAACACATGGACAATTGATGGGGGAGTTTTCTGAAGTACATTGTGCTCAAAGTGCACAACTGTTCAAAGGTGTTTTTTGTTTTTGATGAGCAACAGGAAGAGGTTTTCCATGTTTGTCATTGAAACGGTCTATGACTAACACCACACTCTCACACACGCCCCACACACACACATACAGGCGCACACGCAGACTAATACACGCATGCACAGGTGCGTGCATTTACAACACACACGCACACACACACACACACACACACACACACACACACACACACACACACACACACACACACACACACACACACACAGGAGTGTTTACGAAACAAGTTTTTGTTCGGCCCCTCTCACTCACTCACTATTCATTTGGTCCAAGGCTAAGATGAGGAGGCCTTCCCTTCTAGTGGGAACCACTCGAACCGTGCATACTTTTGCCATTACAATAGATGAAGAGGAAATCAATTTTGGCTGTGTTTCTCTCTGGAGTGGTCATGCATTATTTGAGAACAACCAAGGTAAAGGTGCCCAGCAAAAATGCAGGCTTGAAAAAAAAAGACACATTGTGAGAAATGTAGAATGGCTAACCTTGGTATGAACACCATGGTAACAGGGCACAAAGAGCTGATAGTGATATTTTAAATCAAATCTGGGAACTAAACACCTGAAAAAATTATTATTACAAAAATTGGTAACTGAATGAGGAGGAAAAAATGAATGGAAAAGCCCCATGAAGGTTAATCATTATTGCATGTACAGGCATTATAAGAAGAAATTCTTCTACTAATCTCAATCTCGAAAATGTAGTAGTACCAGTACTCCAAACACCGGCACAACCTCCACAATATACACCAGTGCTTTAATCATATACCAAATAAGTTCATAAACGACTCTTTTATTTTTTCCTCCTATACATGATTTGACATGTGTTGGTCCTGTGCGCCAAAGCCCAGGCGTCATGGTAGCTGCATGATGGCTTTTTCCTGCTACAAAACCCGTTCATCATCCAAGGGGCCTGTTGGGTTTTATCTCTGCCTGGCTTACTTTGAAGCACTTGATCCTCGGTCATGTCTGCCATTTGGGGCTCATTGTGTCATGGAAGAGGTCACAGAAAGGGCAGTATCGCTGGCTGCTCTTCCTCCTCCGATGCGCTCATCTTAGTCTGCCTATAGGCTCCATATTCCCTCTGATATTAGATAGAGGGAGAGATAAAGAAATAGAAAGATAGATAGCTGCAGAGGGAAAAAGGGGGAAGTGAGTGCGGGGGCGGAGGGGGCAGACAGAAAGACAGTGCCAGGAAGAGCTGAATCAATTAAGGCACATCAAATCAAGAATTCATGCACGCTGAAAGTGACAAATATTGGCTGGGACGGTCAAAGCTGTCAGGGCCTTGACATAGCTTACACCCCATCATCATCATCAGGATTGTCATCATCTCTGTCTCTATCGGTCCTATTCTCTTTTTTACTGGTGTTGTGTGAGTGTGTTCCTTTCCTAATAAAGAGAACACACACACATTCACAGATATAAGTACAGTTCTGCAAGAGCCAATCACCGAGACCTGAACCCGGCCTGTACCCGTTTCTTTAAGGCCGGATTCAATTGGATCCAAACTGGTGTAGCCACATTTGAGAGCTGAACCTGACCCAAGACTTGAAGTTATTGTTTTTACGTTTTCATTCCATTACTGACTATTAGCAAGCCAAGCTAATGCAACACATGGCTACACCTGTAATTTACATATTTATGATCTAAACGATCCAGCAGATGCTCCACCTAAAGCCCTTTTCACCCCTTGTTGAAATGCTTAGCACTGAATCAAAAAAGCATGTAAAAGGAAAATTCTGTGTAAAAAGGAAGGATACAATAAATCAGTGCAGGCCCTCAGATCCAGCCAAACGGCTGAACTCAAAGTATCACCCATTACAACATTTTTGGGAGTTATCAACCCCTTTCTGCCCCCAATCTCCCCTTACTCCTCCAGGTCACCCTGGTGTCATCAGCTGGCGTGAGCATATGTCTGACACCTCCGTCTGTCTGTCTTTCCGTCTGTCTGTGTCTCTCTTCCTCGTTTGTTCTCCAACCCCCAACACTCGTGTCACTGTCCTTGTCACTTCTGTCGGCCATGGCCCACATCAACATGTAGAGATCACTTGATATGTTTGTACGGGGATTTCGGGGTGAATGTTACCGTGTTTTGAGAGAGGAACATCTGGCGGGGGAAAAGGTTACAGTATAGGGATACCACCAGAGCCCTGTGCAGATTTCCTTCCATCAGATAAATCAAGCCAGCAAGTCACTGCGAAACGGGAGGGGAGGGATGAGAGGGTGAGAGGGAGGGAAGCAACGTTAACTCAATCCTGCCTGAGAGGAATGGAGTGCTTCGTAAATGATGGGCCTCTGTAAAATGGCCATCTCTCTTTTGGAGTGCTAGTATATATATACTATATACATACATATATAGATGGCCAATATAGATATATAGTTTGGGTTTTGTTCGGCATGTTTTGAGATTTTTTCAAAAAGTAATTCCACTGATTGATCATCAATTCATCATTTGTCACATGTTTTATCCAAAGTGGTTGGTGCTGTGGTGCACCAGCAACAAAACCTTTACTGCAACATTAGAACATAGCATGACCACCTTCAGTACAGCATTGGCCGAACCTCCACCTTTTAAATTATCCGGTCCACATGCATTTGAATGATAACTTTCATTCTTCATCAGCCTGGAGTGTTTTTTTCTTTTAATTAATATACTCATATCAACTTTATAAACACCTAAATACAGATTGATATTACACTTTTAAATCACAAAGGTAACTAGTTCACTATTCCTAAATATGTTATAATGATAAATGTCCCTCCTCAGCCCCACTGCAAACCAATGACAAGAATGTCCAAGTGCTCCTCTTTTAACCACTGACAACAAGCACTGGCCATCATAATATCCCTCCATCCATCTCCGACCCTCCCTCCTACCATCCCTTCTTTCCCGTCATGTCAGGGGACCAGAGGAGCGAGGCAGGGATGAGTAAAGCACATGTCAGGAGACGTAAGGGCTTCTGTGGTGGCCGACGAGATGAAGCTGTCAAAGGAAATGCTGTCAGCGCCGACACCCAAGTATCAAGGGCATCTCTGTGTCTTCTCCTCCACTGTGCCTGTCCTCTGTTGCC
Source organism: Myoxocephalus aenaeus (assembly GCA_038501785.1). Lineage (NCBI taxonomy): Eukaryota > Metazoa > Chordata > Actinopteri > Perciformes > Cottidae > Myoxocephalus > Myoxocephalus aenaeus. Next base: position 603,342 of record JBAMJR010000001.1, on the reverse strand, counting down.
TTGCTTAATTACACTGCATGTACGCTACTACTGCTATTGTCAGGGGCTTGACGTGGCTGCACTGTTGGCATGCATGAAGCCAAGTTTTGACACAGTGCCCTGGAGACTGCACTGTGTTGTTTTGATGTGATGTTGAAGGCTTTTGTGCGGAGGCAAGTGAGCCGAGGTCAGAAAAGGGGCCATGTGTGGTCTTTGTGATTGAAAATAATTCAAAATTGGCATTTTATGGGAGTTAATGTGCATTTATTTAAGTCTCTGTTTGTATGTCAAATGATGTGCACTTCCCAGCATGCTTGAGCACACAGTTGTCACATATAAGATATACCTCATGGTGTTACTCCTAAATCAAAAAATTCCACTTGAGTTTCAGAAAAGAGGAGTCGGGTTGTGCTCAGGTTTCGTGACCATGTGGTGTACTGAATGCACAGCTAGTGCAAAATGCCTGTCCAGTATATGTGTATGCATGCATAGTATTTTAAAGAAGTGTGTGTGCCTGTTTACAACCAGCACAAGTGGTGCAGGAGGGCTGGCAGTGGATGCATACTTCACACCCCAGAGGGACCAGGAAGTAGTTGACAGCTCTCAGTGCCCTGGCCTGCCGCTAATTTCTCCACTTCCTTCCTGCTAGCCTAGCTTAGCATCAATCACCTCTCTCCACTTGCATTGCTAGTGCAAACCAATTTCCTTAATGCTGATTGCACTGTAAACCAACTCTCCTCACCCGCTCTGGCTCTTATTCCGTTTTAGCCGTTCATTCTTTCTGTCTTCTTCCCTTCCACAGCTTCCTCTTGACTTGACAAAGCAATGATTCAACTCCTAAAAGCTGCTTAGCTGGAATATACGACTTAAAACCTCTGCCATAGATTCTGCTTCTATTTTTAAGATTTGCACCCACTGTGGCAGTGCATGTCAATATCTAGTAATGTTCAACAATAAACGTAATCTTTTTTTCAAATTTAGAATGACATTTTAGTACACCTCCTCCTACGCGACAAGAGTAAGTATCATACACAATCTCTAAATCAGATCCAGAAGATTTTCATTGGCATTGCATGACTTCCAAATCTATATGTGTAGAATGCAGAGTGCTCAGTGAACGGGTGGGAGGGTGACTTCCCGCTGAGGCATGAGACATTCCCTAAATGTTTCTCGAGTTTTGTAGTCATCATCAACTCAAGAGGAGGCTCGCTATTTCTCACCTTCGCGGAATCTGTACACCCAACCCTCATGTGAGGTCGAAAACTGTGCCAGAGGCCATAAGCATGTGTGTTTACATGTGCCTGTGTGTGCTCATGCTTCCTCTTAACTCCAAGGCAACGGAAGTGAGGTCCTCACTATGAGACAGACAGGGTTCTTCCCACTACAGCAACATAAGTGATGACAAGTAAACCAGAAGACATTTGAAATGTCCCTTAATATTTTCTCAAATTATGGTGTTGGAGTCATGTGGGCCACAATCATCTTGACTGGGATTTTGTCAGTGCCACAAATAGACAACAATGTATCTCACGGTGAGAAAAGTGAGGCTTGAACACAGCAGATATCCGCTCTCACCTCATCAATGTCATTCCAGACAATTATGGGATCTAGTGCCAGAATTCTCTGCCGCCACACCTTTTCACATAGCACGACCGAATGAGATTAATTCTCAGTCGGTCGTGCTATGCCACATTAGTCTGTACAAAATTGTAAATAGGCCTCCAAGTTCTTTTTGCTTAAATCAAAGGACATTTTAAATGCATGCCATGTCAGCTGTCATTTATGAGGAGATTACTGGAGATTATTTGTGTTCAACAAATCGTTTTCAAATTTGGACAAATCTGGCATTCCAATGCAAACATGCTTGAACTGAAAAACATATAAGCAGTTTTCCAAAGAAAACTTTGAACAAAAAAACATATAAATAATAAATCCAAACAAAGATGATGAAAGGAATAATAAAAGTAGGTAACTATCAGTAAAGTAAAATCAGGTAACCAGTGAGTATAAGATGACATATTGACGAATGTTGCTCAGAATGAAAATCTGCCAAATGAAGGTTAGAAAATACAATGGGCTGAATCTCCTAAACACTCCACCGTGCTCCTCTGACTCTATATGCTTTGGTTTGTTTGTATGCTCTTGCTTTCTCTCTCTGGGTGTGTGTGAAACTTTCACAATCCAGCGTCAGATCTTTCCCAGTGGAGAGATTGATGAAGTGCAGTGGCCTGAGGGCAAAGGGAGAAGTAGTCCCCTGCTGGGACTTCTCTCTGGCCCACTGAGCACAACACAGCCACACAGGATACATCACTCAATCTGCTGCTGGCACACACACTCACAGAGGCTCTGGACTGGACAACATAAGGGTTGGACGGCGAGGAAGAAATCGTAGCTGCGTTTACTCTTGTCCTAATGGCTGGTACAGAGCGGTTCATGTTTCAGCCTTGCTCCAGGGCCCACCACTGACATGCTGCTACATTATGTTTGCCTGTGTTTTATTTGGCTCTGTTTGGTATAGTGTAGTTGGATAGGAAGCAAGGGGGGCTACAAGGGCCACTCCAACAAAAACAGTAGAAGGCAGATGCCTGGTGCGCCCTGCTGCACACAAACTCCTGTGTTACGTGCAGTCCGAGACACAGAAGGAGCAATTTTGTCACTATGTTTGTGTGTTTTTGAATGTGTGATGAGATGTGCAGAGTAAATGTCAACAGATTCAGCTTCCAAAATCATATGGGGTGTATAGTCTCCATTGTATACTGTGTCTTAGCATGTAATGTATAAGTGTTTAGGGGAGGGGGGCACAAATGCTGCACAGTGTTTTGTGGCATGCGCGTCACATCATGCTGATGGACGGCTCAGATTGCCGTGACCAAGATGCCCCAGCTTCCAATGCAACGCTACCAGTATGAGCAGTTCTTACGCAGCCACTGACTTGTTTGGGACCGCCTGGACTGGCGACATAGTCTGAGAGATTCCCGGAGAAAGCCCCTGGTGCATACTCATGCTTGCGTGCTGACACACAAGCATGAAAAGTGGGGGTTGGGTTGCCCTGACAAATTACCCACATCCCCGACACTCCGGTGTCTCAGCATGGGGGAAACTCGATGGCCTGGTGGGATAAGTGGAAGGTCAGGGAATTGAGTGGAGAGGGCACCCAAAACCCATGCTTTCTCTACGTAAGGCAGGGAGGAGGAGTTCTTGGGGCCAGGAGGCATACATTTATTTCAAGACTTTTTATCCAATCTATCATCACAACCTGTGCTCATTGGCGTGATGGGCACAGACACTCAGCACGCAGTATGTGAGAGGTGTACATGTTTATGTGTGTGTGGGCATGCATCTGTGGAGCAGCGAAGGCCGGCGTTCCAGACTGCAGGGAGAGGATTAGGAGTCTGGAATGCAAGACACTCCTTGACCCCAGTGCGACCTTTGAGGCTAAATCCCTTGCCCATATCTGTCCCTCATGGGTCATGATCCAATTGGTAGCCCCTTCAGAATGCTGACCTCTTATGCACCTCGTCACTCAGTCTGCTTGAAACATCTCCATTCAACGACAGTGGGGCCTAATCCAGCCTGCTAGGATAACAACTGGAGCAGTCTAGTTGTTGACCAGTTCCTCACCGTATGAGAATAACATTTCAAAGCTGAAATTCAGAGACATTTTCATTAATGCAAGGAAATGGGAAAAAATATATCACTCTTGTTCTGCCTTTCAAGTGTCCATGTACACCTGAAACATAAATGAAGCGTTTCCCTTTTTCCTATTTTGAAGGCCTGTACGCCTTTCCATTTGCGAGCGTGTCGACCAAGAATGACGTTAATGGAGGTGGAGAGGAACGAACACATCAGAACGGCGGGTGAGTGGCAGTGACACTGAGCAGCAGCAAAGAGCTGGGTGGCAGGCAATCAGAGAGGCTCTCTTTCTCTTTCACTTCAGTCCCACATGACATGGCTGACTAGATAGATGAGAGACAGATGGGCGCCCCGCTCGCTACTGAGGCCCCCTGAATAAAATATCATACTTCTGATTCATTCATATTTCATTCGCATAGCGAAAAGCATTATACGCATTGTTTTTAGATTCCATTCAGATGGCATCTGTTGTTGATCCAGATTCATTCATTCAATTGTCTGTTTACACTCTAGATGGTAAATTATTAAATCAATGATAATTGATTTAATAATAGACTCGAACACTGAAGTTATTTAATTACAGTAACTCAATTATTTGTTTTGAAACAAAGATGACAATAAATATGTTAAAAAAAATGTTATGCAAGTGCAGAAATTCCAAACTCACTTGTTTTAATTATACAAAAGTATTATTGTTTTCTGTAATGTTATTGGTCCAACCTTTAAAATATTTTAAACGTATAGTTTGATATATCTGGAAAAACACTTTCTTGCCGAGAGATAGATGACAAAATATATCTCCAGTCCTAATGCTAAGCTAAGCTAACCGGCTGCTGGCTGTGGCTTCAGGTTTAGCGCACAAACAAGAGAGTGGTATCAATCTTCTCAAGAATAGGCGTATTTCTAAAAAGGTCAAACTATTGCTTTAACAGCATTCAACTGCCATTGCCTTTGTTTTTTCCTGTTGCTGTCTGTCTGCTTTGTGGCAACATGCTGCGAATAGACTCATGATATATTGCAAGGGAAATGGCAGCATTTTTCATATGTCCCCTGTTTTTCCACTGCTCAACAAAGACAATATGTTGTGGAGCCAAAAGAAACTACTTCTACTTCTACTTCTACTATCCACACAACGTAATGCTCACATCATGGTCACCTATGTGATGGTTGTGATGGTAGTTTGTTCATAAAATGTCTAGAATCCACAGCTAATGTTAGGTTTATCTCGAGTTAAATGAACATACAACTTTATTAGAATGGGTGTAGAAGGAGGAGAGAATAGAGATTTAGGGGAGAGTGACATGGTCAATGGTTATAAGGCACCTGTTATGGAGCTGTGGCAGCAAGGGAGGAAGTAAGGAGGGAGTAAAGGAATCTAAGAGGTGGTAGAAGCTGGTCAAAAACTTTGGTGGAAGTTAAGAATTGTATGTGTAAATTAATAATTCAGTTATGATAGAACAATCAGGACAGCTGGAATTAGATTCGCTCTATCGCTCTGTGTTGTTTTGACTTTATAGATCTGTGTGAATCGGAGCCTGTTCGTGCAAATGAACACACATGATTGCGTCGTCTCCAGTGTGAGGCTGCCTCTCTGTGCATCTGTCTCACAGCAGCAAAGAAGCAGCTGTGAGGAGCCTGGAAGGTCCCCCAACTCTGCCCCTCACCTGTGTCACGTCTGCCTGCCAGTGCCATCAAGGTGCGTCAATCTTCCACTGTGGCATCTCTTTACCTGTGGCACTATGCTGCACCTTTCTGGCTAGCACGCTTCTACCCTCCCCCATCCCTCCCACCGTGTGTTGCTCAGGGCATCTGTCACTCACCTGTCATGTCTTTCATCAACTCCTGCCTTCTTCCTACCTTCTTGTGCCGGCCCCAGCGAAGGCGGGAAAGGAACCATTGGAGCGAAAAAGGTGACCACTTTGCCCCAGTTCCGGGTTTAGCTGCTGTGAAGGATGACACATCAGGGAGGTGTTGACTGACAGTGGCATCGCAATAAACCAGGTTTCTCTGTGAAGGAGGCGTTTGGAGAATGTACCAGTTAAATATTCCACACATTTATGACATCTTCCAACTTTAACAGAAATTCATAGGTTTGCATCGCATGATTATATCTAGTATGATAGAATGCTCAAGATTAAGTAATACAAGGTCAACACTGATGTTCCTTAGACTGTCCTGTATTCAAGTTATGGTGAGGGGGAACAAGGGGTTAAAGGTGATGATAATGAAGTCTGTGAGAGGTAGGATGCAAAAGCTACAGAAAAACTAGATCTTTTGTTAAGATTTAAATAATAACAATACAAATTAATATACTGTGAGGACACATTTTTCTACTAAAGTAAAACAAACTATTTTCACATTTTTCTCACATCAAAATGTCAGCTCTAATTAACACTAACCCATGATTAGAAAGGAAATAAATCTGCCAAAATGTTCTCTCACAGTAAATAATCGTTGTGTCTCATGGAAACAGAAACCGGACCATCAGTGTTGAAAATTATGATGTGTCATTCATCACCCCACCTGTTTCCAGTCATGTCTCTTCCACATAATCCTGAGAAAACATATTTTGGTCTTGTTTTCCTGAGCACAAAGGAGGATATCATATTCAGTATCTTCCCATAATTGCAGGAGTCCAAACAACACACACAGGTTCTTTGTGGCAGCTGTAAACACACACAATAGGTTTCTGAAATGTGTTGGTGGCCTTGGGGGTCTGCTCTAAGGAAAATGAAGAAAGCAATGCTCCTCCTCAAGGGTTAAAATGTCAGCAGCAACAAATTTGCCTTCACTAAGCCTACCACACAAGTGAATGCTATTATATTGACAACCTTGTTCAAATTCCAGTCTTTGCACTGCATATGGAAAGACCCCACAGGTGAATCCATGATTGATTGGCTTTACTGACGACGGACATGTCTTGAGGCAAAGAGAAGGAGGGGATACTTCCTAACATATATTTTCTTTCCTTGGAAAAAGTGTCTCTGACCCTCCTCAGCACGGCAAGTCTCCCATGAGCTGGGGAGAGGCTATTCCAGCTATCAGTGGCTAGACCTATCGTGAGTACTGTCTGAAATATTGCACAAATAACGATCAAAGCGGCTCCCTGCACTGGCTGGGCCCAGACAGTAAATCCAGCCTGGTGAGGGCCAGACAGTGATTTTGTCTCACATTTCTGCCCAAGACCCAGGCACATGCAAGGAAGAAGAGAATAAAACAGATAAAAAAGAGCCCTTGGCTGTGGCCCAAACTCTGGCCATATCAGTTAGGCTTTGCTGCCACGTGGCATATGGTACAAGACAAACTGTCAGCCTTTTTCCCTCCTGTCTGTGTTTGCTTGGAGATGACAGGAGCAAGAGCATGTTTGTGTCCCGGCAGCAGGCATCAGGCAGGCTTAGCAGTGATTTGGGGGGAAAAGGGGTGAAAGGCAGAGCATCTTGCTGTGGCGAGCAGTGATGCGTCTGCATGGCTGGGCGTGGGGGGCCACACAGTAGCTGCGGGGGACAGCGCAGCGGCTGCGATTGTGAGGAAACTGCAAATTGATCAAATTGTGGAGGCAAGACTTAAGGCCTATTATCTGGGTCATGTCAATGTCTCTCTGGTCTCTAGTTGGTCACAGGGGCAAGTAGAGTGTGTGTGTATGTTTGTGTGTCTAAGCTTTAAGAGACAAAATTAAATTTCTGTACGTGTGTCTAGTCAAACCTTCATGCACATGTTGTTTACACCATGCCTCTGCAGCAAATAGATCGAACAAACACAATCCCTATTAGCAGCAGTGTGATACTTTCCAACACTTTGTGGTGAAGGTGAATCTGAGGTCAAGTCCTGCAGATCACCCATCTTAAGTAATTACAGATTTGTATTTATCTAACTCTGGAGATTTTAAAATGATTTACAAAGCTTTCATTGCTGGATGCAGAATCTGAAAGTGGGTGAGTAAAATTGAAGCAGCCTTTTCCATATATGCGATCTGACATCCACGACTCACATTGTTCCCCTATCAGCAGGGATCACGGAGCCAGCCCTCTATCGGAGTTGACTTCAGCAGCGCATATCGTAGCTATTAGCCTAGCATGGTGCGTGATCTCCGCCTTGTCTTGTTGCTGAGGGTGCTGTCCTGTGCAGTGCGGGGACACATGAATGAGGAGAGGGCGCCGTTGTCACTTGTCACCACGCTTCTGTCATAGTCCACGGAGTTTCGATGGCTCCCTCCGGTCCCTTGTCACTCTGCCTGGCTGGAAACAGCTGGTTACCAGAGCCAGTGCCACGCTAGTTAACATGGAGGGCTGAATGGTACATGCTGGTATCTAGTCCAGCACTGGGAGCAGCTTAGGCATTACACCAGTTTATTTTATATCTCTTTTTCACGTTATTATTATTTGTAATATATGTGTGTATCTTTTCGGCTGTATGTTCATAGCAGCTAATGTCAAACAGGTTTGATGAAAGTAGCTCCGGACTCCAGCGACCACACAGCCCAATTCCTTGTAAATCAGCAGTGCTGATATTAGCTGTTGAAGGCTAAATGGCCATTATGGATCCTCAACACTCTGACACGTTGTGACCTGCCTCCTCTGGTGAGGTATGTGGCGCTGTGTGTGGGAAACACATACACACATATACATGCAAAGTCCCTCACTGCTCTGTGTGTGGGCCATGTTTGCCACCACTTACTGACAGGTCAGACTCCCATGGTGTGATCAAACAGCAGCCACAACTCTCTAGAGTTCTCACAACACTCCGCCTGGTGGAGAGTGGACAATAAAAACAAGAGTGGTGGGCTTTCATCACAGGCTTTACCAAAGCCTGGACTATTCTTGCTCATTCGTTTGGCCTAACCTTGTAAAGGTCAACTCAAACATGTAAACTAAATGTAGCTGTGTGCTAGGAGAGGCTCAAAACAGCATTTACAGTCGATAATGTACCTGTTTTAGGACAACCAAAATAGTCTATTATTCACAGGAAAATTGTGCACACGTTAGGTACCATAGGCCAAAGGTTCAGGCTGTAAACTGTGATGAATGTTTAAGAATTGCATTTTTGCCAGTCTGGAAATGTGAGGAAGAGAGTACAACATGCAAAAAGTTGCGGATGTTGCCGTTGTTTGCTATGCGCCACAACCATTAGGCTACCAGGGTGTAATCATTTTAATGCCAACAATAGTTTTCCAAATAAGTTAAACTGACCTATATGTCTGTTTATACAGTTCTGAGTTACTGGCTTCATCAGACTTATTTTTAGAGATTTTGCCACTTTCCCAGATCTTAGCAATTGGCGAGTGTTGTCATATTTACAGTACAATAAAAATAAGACCCAGGTTCTATGAAACTCAGTTTTCCCTTCAATCAGCGTTTCTGCTGCAGTCTCTCTCGGACACAAACCTTCTTTGGAACCAGGTGCTTGGATCATGACGACAGTACTTTGTTGTCTGCAGGGGACAGATTTATTCTGACTTGTGCAAACAGTGGTGATTATAAAACTTCAGGCTAAACAGGCTGACGGCCAGTCAGCCAAGAAGTATTGTAGTCAGGAGGGGGCCCTATCTGTAGCGCTATCAGGCCCAGCCCCTGTCCTCCACTAATGGAATTGTCCTCCACCCCAGGCTGTGTATTACCATAGATCTGTGGGATAGTCTCACTCCAGCAGGAGAGCCCAGTGATTTAATAAAGGGTCCCTTTCTGACTCACTTACAACACAACAACATCAAGACCGGCAAGTTCAGACATATAGCAAATAAATAAACAGAGACTTCCTTAGGAAATGGGATGTGCAACTCAATCGGTCTGTGTATGTGCGTGTGTGCGTGTGAGTGTGTGTGTGTGTGTGTGTGTGTGCGTGTGTCTGTCTATGACCAGGCTGATTATTCAAATGAGCTGTACCTTTTAGTCTTCTCCAGAAGAAACCAGAAATGAGAACTAGTTCATGGTGTACGAGTGTCGTCAGTCCTCAACCTACACTGAATGATCTCTTTCATTTGAAGCAAAATTACATATAGTTTCATGATGAATTTCAATTTAGTTTGTATTACACTGAATAATAAATATCTGGTTATTAACCATTTTAAAGTTTGACCAACAGCTTCTTCTATTGTATGATCTAGTGTGCATTATCTATGTATCTGGCCCCACAGCCTCTATAAATACATCCCTGGTGTACAGAAACACTTTTCTAAGTCTTTTCTGACTTTGTGTTCTGCTGGCTGACTGCCAAGGGTGAGTGACAACTAACAAAACAATAGGCTACAGACAATGACATAATGCAATTTAATCCTTTCCACTTGGAATCGATTGTTACACCTTAGGGTGCAACATTTTAAGATTATGTTGCTTTATCCAGGAGTTTAATATACTGTTTTTGAGGAAGCAGCACATTTTTGCTCATTGACTCCAACAAAGCAGTAACCACAATCTGGCTGTCAGCAGAATTTGGACTGCGTTTGGCACACTTTATTTCATCAGTGGTGTGAAGGGTTATGGATAGTCTTGGATTTTAGAATCAATTACTTCATTCTGTCTACATTGCCTTAAGACTTTATTCACATTGTCCAGCAGTCTAGTGAGAATGAATCTACTAATCTATCCCCATGTCCCCAATGTAATCCCTATTTTGTTAGAAAATTCCACTCACTTCAATATATAAGCACAGTATCATATTAAGTTACAGTGGCTCCTCACTAAACACTAATTCTGGCCATATAACTGGAGCTTATACAGTGGCATTCCAGTGCAGTATCTGTGTGGGCTGGGCTGGCGGGCAGCCGATGGGCCTCTGGCTCCATGTTACGAGCTCCTGGACCACGATGCCATTACCTCCACACACACCTAATGAAGTTATAGCAGGGCTGGGGCTATAGGGCAACGACTCCCTGTAGATTGCTGGGTCTGGCCCACACACACAGAAACACAAGCACACATAAGTATTCACACAATTACACGCATACACACACACACACACACACACACACACACACACACACACACACACACACACACACACACACACACACACACACACACACACACACACACACACACACACACGCGCGCACGTGTTCAGTGGATAGTTGTGTTGTGTGCAGCCACAAACTACCGCCACTAATTTCTCCAACTGCCCCTCCCCTCCTTCCATCCCTCCTTCCCTTCTTCCCTAAATTGGAGAGGTGGGGTAGATGGATGTCTTATCTGCTATCTAGTGGGTGGCTAGGTATAGTCTCACTGTCTCTGTGTCATGGTAAACACACATTAAGTCCCCTTGACCACCCTGGAGCACTCGTTGGCTAACTCTTAAAAAGCCCAGGCAATGCAATTATCTTTTATGACCTGCCAGAAAACACTGGCTGTGGGGAAACTATGGAGGTCCACATCCAGGAGAGACACAAGTTGTCACCTGAGTCCCTCTGTCCCTCTGGATCAGGACCAACACATTTAAAGTGAGTCTTAAACAACAAGCACCTTTGACACCATTGTGTTTCTCTGTCATCCAGTCTTCCTTTATCTTCCTGCCTCCCCTTTATCAGCATTTGTGTTTGATTCACATTTTACTGTTTCATGCACCTAATCTTGAAGCAATAGCAGTGAGTGGAGACCCTAGTCGATTAAAAACAGAAGATATTTTCTGTAGGGGGATGATACACTATGTGGTGTTTTTGTCAAATGCCAGTTTAAATGCTTTATTTTGTGGTCTTTCTGTCTGTGTAGAGGCATATTATTGTAGTGGGCAGCAATGTGTAGATACTGCAGAAGAAGCTGAAGTAGGTACCACCAATGCCATATTAGTTTGTCTTCGGCTTCTATGCCTGTATTAAATAGCTGCCTATGGAGAGATGACAGGAAGAGAGATATGGTGAATGACATCTCTATTGTCTAATTTTCTTTCATATATTTCATATGCAAAAAGGTATTGGAAATATATTCAAATATTCATCCAATTCACTTGCACCTTTTATGAAGTAATTGCAGTAAATTCAGATATTCTTTTTGTTTTAATTTCTAGTTTTTACTGTGTTCTAGATACAACATTCTCATTTTTAACTAACTTAATTTGCTGTAATTGGTGTAAATACATTTTTAATCAAACAAGAATTGTCTGTCTCAGTAATAATTATGTATGTCTGCATCTTTTCTTAGTCATTAGCCACTTTACAGAAATGGCTGCCAGGGTACATAAAACCAAATGAGGGATGGTGACAGCCAGTCCCTGTGATCTGTTCTATGTTCCTTTATTGCCCTGTGTAGAGACTATTGTCTCTGCTGTAAGGGCGTATCGAGGGTCAGCACTGTAAATCAGTACACTGGGGTTGGTCATTATATACGGCCTTTACCTCCCCTAACTGGTGTACAGAGGCAGGAGCAGGAGGGAACCTACAAGAATGTCAGCTATCAATTTCTGAAGCTCTCCTTCCTGCTCATCTCATTAAAGGGCAGATAGATGGACCTGCTGGCTCCAGCACGTCAATCAGAAAAGGACAATCAGGAGACTGTAGAGACTATAGGAAGTTGGGTTGGTTGAACAACCCATTCAAGGGGTAAGATAAGATGTGATGGTGGTGCCTTTTTTGATCATGTATATTTTTATCCATTCTTTCTTTCTTCTTCTTATTAATAATAATGATACAGCGCTTTAAAAGATTCTCAAAAACACATTGTAAAAACAGAATGAATAAAACAAGATAAACAAGCCAGCGCGATGAAATAACCGTAAGACACCAAACAAAAAAATATATAACTAACATCACAGGTTAAAAGTAGTGGGGGGTAGTGCGGGTGCATGGGGGTCTGTCGGTGGGGGTCTGTCGGTGCAGGAGTTCCGAAGGTTGTGAAGGGCTTTGTATGCAATCTAACCTGCTTACGCTGACCACCACTATACTTCTATCAATTTTCTCCTCTTCACTCCCATATGGTTCATATGTTCATTATGCTCACTACTTCGGAGTGCTTTGACCTCAGTGATTTGTTGTGGGACTGAACTCAGGTCTCCCTTAACAATTAACAGCGGGCTTAATAGGTCAGGACAACCCCAAGCTGAGGCGGCGCGGAGATTCTGAATGACCCTGAATCATAGATGAATTGCTCTCTATGTTGTGACAATGTGAGTGAGTGCAAGAGAGAGAGACAGAGTTTTTTATATATATTATATATATATATATATATATATATATATATATATATATATATATATATATATATATATTACACACACACACACACACACACACACACACACAGTATATATAATATATATATATATATATATTCCTCAGTACATACAACGTTTAGAGTTATTACGAGTCTTTTTACAATTCACTAAATATAGCAAAATTATAATAATAATAATAATAATAATAATAATAATAATAATAATAATAATAATAATAATAATAATAATAATAATAATAATAATACAAAACATTCCTGAAGGAAGCCCACTCAATTTTTTTAGCCACGCACTATATTTGCTTTTCCTATATCTCACTGTTCGTGCTACTATGTGACAATGCAGCTCTCCAACCCTCAAATGCTACACTCTTGTCGTAGACTATTGTGTTTATCATGGCCATGATCAGCGAATCTTCCTCTGACCTTTTGTTGCTGTCCACTGGCAACAATCTTTCCAGATAATATCTCTGATATCCGGAAAGCTGGGGCCTTCACCGAGGGACCCTCATTGTAGTGATGTGTGCATATGGAGGCCGTACGACCGCAGGGGCAGAGCCTGGTGCCTGTGTTGGTGTATCTCATAGGACAGGCGGTGTCACACCAGGGCCTTAACAGGCCGACTGATCGTCCCTGTAGAGAATAAGGATAAGGGGAAGGTCTGACTCCAACGTGTCCCCAGGCCCTAAATACAACTGGGGAGCCTGCCTACAGAAGCTGGTGTGCCTGTTTACCATCTTACCGGGGGTCCCCGCAGTCGGCGGCAGCGCCTCGTCTGCACGAACTAGAAATGTCTTGTGAGTACGAGCAAACACGCTGTGAAGACAAGAATATGGAAGCTGACAGAAATAAACGCGGGTTGGGGGAGAGGCGAGAGGCAGAAAGGGAAAGGGAGATGCAGAGAGCGACGGGGGTCCCGAAGTGCTGAAGAGATTGTGCTGGCATGGTGGCCAGAGGCCTTTCAGCGGAGTGGGCACCACTACCTCTCCTTTCTCCCGCTGAGGAGCCGCTGTGCTGGTGCTCAGATGCTGGGAAGCGTGTCTGACACACACATGCACAGAGTCAGACGCCGCTGTGGCCTCGCCGCCTGCATTCACTCGCCACCGTGTTTATCTCTGGCTGTGTGCGCCAGTGTCTGTGTACTTTAAATCACAGGCACACATTCATTTGTGTGTTTGCTTGTGTGTATATTCATTGTTTATTATGTTACCTCAGATCAGTCCTCAGATCTCGGGACCACAGCATCACTTAACTGATGAAATTTCTTACAGTGCCAGCAGGCAACTGTGCATGATACTTGACAGACGTGATGTATGTGTGTGTGTTGGTATAGCTATAGACTGCATTTTGGAAGAAACGAAATACAGTAGCACACAGAAAGACAACAAACAAAAACATATTTTAAAATGCTTAAGTATTTATTACTATTTGTTAAATCATTTAAAACTTTAAAAAATGGATTGCTGGATGAATGCATAACGTTAAGACTGTGTTAGAGGACATCAGCCTTAATTTGTGCCATTGTAAGATGTTTTCAATTATAGGTGGAAATGGAAGTGCTTCAAGCCAAAGAAATGTCAACACATCCTGGATTAACTAGTTTCTTTTCCCCACTGGGGAATCCATTCCAGTAGCATGGCTCATTCTGGTGGTATTAAGAAGTTTGGTCTGCAGTTCAAAGTCTTTTTTTCCTCTCTTTTGTTTTCTTTACTCTTGCGCTTTAATTCATTCCTCGTCCCTCCTTAATCTTTATTTTCTATCTCAATGTCTTTTTATTCTGTCGCCAAAAAGAGCCTTCGTCAAACCTTTAAAAAGTTAAACTATGAAAGAAAAAGCATCTTACAAAGAAAAGAGGGAAGTGTGAGATGAGTGTTGAGTAAGAAAGAGTAGTGTATTTTGGGTGAAAGAGGAGATAATGATATAGATGGCAATATAGCAATATAGCAGACCCAATGATAACCTATAAATGCATATTATTTGCCTCTTTCCCCTTCTTCTTCTTCTTCTTCTTCTTCTTCTTCTTCTTCTTCTTCTTCTTCTTCTTCTTCTTCTTCTTCTTCTTCTTCTTCTTCTTCTTCTTCTTCTCACAAGTTTTTTTTTTCTGTTATTCTCGCTTGAAACTACTATTCAACTCTTTCTCCCTATACCACACACTCTCCTGATCTTCCTACTTCTCGCCCTCAGTTTGGGGGGAAAGCGGAGCAGAGCCGGGTTAGAGGTTTGGGGCCAGGGTTAGGGAGAGCGTAGCGTCGCCGTGGCGCCGCCGATGCAGTAAAGCGATTCTGATTTGTGCCCACAGCCATCAGTGTCACTCCGCTCTGCTTGTCAGTCTGTAGGAGCATCAAAGCGCGCTGTGCGGGACTGCTGTCACTAACAGTAATAGATATCATTTCAAAATCATCGGTCCTGCCCATTGTGTCTGGCTCAAGTCAGTGGTTGGGGCCCACCTTGGCCATGGTTGGATGGGCCCACTCCGCGTGCGGCACACAGGGGCCCCGGCGCCGGGCTTAACTGTTGGGTCACGGTCTGATATGTAGACATTCATGGATGGTTAACCCAGTAAATGTGTTGATATGGCCAGAGCGCTGGATGGTTGAGAACATAGTCAGGCATAAGTACTGTCATGTGAGGCAGGTTTCCGTGTGCTGAAAAGATTCAAAAAGTTTTTGGCATAAATGCACCGATATGGTCCGTGTCCGGTTTGGTCACTCTTGCAATGTGCCGTCACATTGAGGTGTTATTGATACACACACGCAAGCGGGCGCACACTCACACGCACGCACACACGCACACACGCACACACGCACGCATGCATGCACGCACGCACGCACGCAAACACATACACACACACACACACACACACACACACAGTCACATTGTCCTCCTACACCAATCAGAGCCTCTGTACGGCCTCTAATGGCCATTAACTACCCAGCCGGTGGTGCAAAGAATCTGACATCACAAATGTCACTCTGCATTAGGCCCACATTACATGAAGACTCCTTCCAAGATAGCTAGCCTCTCTGGCACTGTGTTGTGTGTGTGTGTGTGTGTGTGTGTGTGTGTGTGTGTGTGTGTGTGTGTGTGTGTGTGTGTGTGTGTGTGTGTGTGTGTGTGTGTGTGTGTGTGTGTGTGTTTTGAATGTGCATATGTAATAGTCAAGTGCTTGTGTCTGAATCTATGTGGCATTGAGGATTTACTATATGTATATTTGTGAAAGCAGCCAATACTTTTGAACTATTTACATTGTCTACCGAGGCCTATGGGTGTGTCTGTGTGTGTGTGTGTGTGTGTGTGTGTGTGTGTTCACGTGTGTGTTTATTTGTGTTATATATCATTATACCTGTTTGAATGTTCACTCTCAACTAATCTTTCTCCTTCACTGAATTGTTCCGTCATGCACAGCCATACAGTGCAAGCAACTGTCATAATTATATATTCTATACACAGATCTAACACTTTGACAAGCCTGTTGTGGCAGCTTTGGCCCACTGTTTAAAAAGGTTTAAAAAGTTTTTTTTTTTTACATTCATAACATATTTTCGTCATAAAAAAGGCAACCAGCAGTTTCTGTACATTTTTATAATACTTTTTAACAGTGCAAATATATTTTATTTTTTAAAATAACTTATTGAAATTGCACCGAACCAACAAATGCAATTCCTGAATACATTTGTACTTCATTCTATTTCTTGCCAGACACCTGGCAGCGCTTTTGTTCACACAGCTGAGCCACATTGGCCCTGATCCAGGTCACAGTGGAAACCCTGATCCAGGTCACAGTAGAAACCCTGATCCAGGTCACAGTGGAAACCCTGATCCAGGTCACAGTGGAAACCCTGATCCAGGACACCGTGGAAACCCTGATCCAGGTCACAGTAGAAACCCTGATCCAGGTCACAGTAGAAACCCTGATCCAGGTCACAGTGGAAACCCTGATCCAGGTCACAGTAGAAACCCTGATCCAGGTCACAGTGGAAACCCTGATCCAGGTCACAGTGGAAACCCTCATCCAGGACACCGTGGAAACCCTGATCCAGGTCACCGTGGAAACCCTGATCCAGGTCACCGTGGAAACCCTGATCCAGGTCACCGTGGAAACCCTGATCCAGGTCACAGTAGAAACCCTGATCCAGGTCACAGTAGAAACCCTGATCCAGGTCACAGTGGAAACCCTGATCCAGGTCACAGTAGAAACCCTGATCCAGGTCACAGTGGAAACCCTGATCCAGGTCACAGTAGAAACCCTGATCCAGGTCACAGTGGAAACCCTCATCCAGGACACCGTGGAAACCCTGATCCAGGTCACCGTGGAAACCCTGATCCAGGTCACTGTGGAAACCCTGATCCAGGTCACAGTAATTGGCCCGCGAGCCGCGAGTTTGAGACCCCTGTTGTAAACTAATCCCCATGGTTTTAAAACAAATTATTAATACATTCCTCATTGTCAAATTGTAATAATACATTTCTGTTTGGAAAAATATTGTAGAACCTTGTTTGCACACAAATTGGTCTATGAATGTTTATTGTAGTATTGTATATTTATAATAATAGTGAAAATTGGAGAGAAAAAAATCACTGACTTCTTATATTTTATCCTCTGTTTGTAATTGTGCAAATAAAATAGACAAAGACATCTTTGGATAGTAGAGCAGAGAAACTAAAAAATAATTAATGCTTAGTTTAAAAAAAATATTAACTTTGAGTAGTAAAGTGTCTTTTTTCTTTTGCTGTACCTGCTGACTGCAGGCAAAAGAGCACTAATGCTAAAATCCATTACATATTGAAAGTAAAATACTTGATGGTAAACTCTACACATAGACTAATATTATGGAGCTGATGAGGAGTAAGTGTGTCTTTGCTGGTCACCGGAGAGAGAAGTGTAAATGAGGTCAGGTGAAGGAGAGAGGGAAACTGAAAGAGAGACAGACAGACAGAGAAATGGATGGATGGATGAGAGAGAACAAAGATCAACAGTAAGTTGACAGAAAGTGCTTATGACGCACTGCCACTTTGCCTCAGCTCCCTCCGTTCCTCCCCCCTTCCCCTCCCCTCTTACGTGCTCTCGTCAGCTAATTATCCAGAATTAGAATCTTCTTTCACACCAGTGGTGTCAGGGTGCCTTAGCTTGATCTGTCAAGGCCCCTCATGACTGGGTGCTAAACTCGCGACAGTTGATGAGTGCGAAGCCCGCCACAGCTAATTGTAAGTGAAAAGCTGGACAGGACTGACAGTTAGGGGGGGAGAAAGAGAGCGAGCGCTCTTTGTTTGAGGACAGATGAAGGAGGGAGGGTTTGTTTGTGTTTTGCAGGTGGGAAGAGGGTGGCATTGTGAGCTTGTGCCCATGTTTGATGACCGGATGGGGGAAGAGGGAGGGACAGGACAGGAGGGGGGGTTAAAAGGTCCTGCAGCACTGAAATATCTGCTCAGCAAGGAGAAAGGAAAATGGAAGGAAGGCTAGATAGAGGGAAGAAGAGAGAGGAGGAAGCCAAGTGTGAAAGAACAGGTAGGTGTGACGAAGGAGGACAACGAATCCTTTCTTTCAGGGCATGTCGGCCAAGATCTTACTCATCAGTCCCATGACCTGTGACACACACACACATACACACATACACGTGTGTATGTGTGTATGTGTGTCTATATATTTCTGTGCTGTTTTTGTTATTTCTGTGACAGTACGTTAGTGTCACATGCTATGCTTAAAGCCTATAACAGTTTGTGTGTGTGTGTGGTCTCCATGCAGAAAGAAGGACATGATTTGCATTGTGTGTGTGTGCGTGTGTGTGTGTGTGTGTGTGTGTGTGTGTGTGTGTGTGTGTGTGTGTGTGTGTGTGACAGCATGTGAGGGCCTTCTATGTCTCTGGATGCCAGTTGGCCTGCTTTGAATGTCTGTTAATGCAATCTTAGGTTAAATGCTTACTTGCCAGGCCAAATTAAGTGTGTCACCAGCACAGAAAGGGCGTGATGTGGCATGATGGGAGGTTGTCACCTGTCTCTTCAGGGCATCTGGGTGTGCAAGGATGGCAGAGTCCACTCTCATCACACAGTCAGTCGATGAACAAATAGTCTCATAACATTTTGAAGATACACACACATACCCTTAAACACATCATTGTTTTGATGTTTTGTTGTTTACATAAATAATGTAAACATTACATGCAAGTATATGATTATGCAATATACACATATATATATATATATATATATATATATATATATATATATATATATATATATATATATATATATATATATATATGTATATGCACAATTGATTATATATATA
Source organism: Myoxocephalus aenaeus (assembly GCA_038501785.1). Taxonomy (NCBI): domain Eukaryota; kingdom Metazoa; phylum Chordata; class Actinopteri; order Perciformes; family Cottidae; genus Myoxocephalus; species Myoxocephalus aenaeus. Next base: position 584,292 of record JBAMJR010000001.1, on the reverse strand, counting down.
TTTTAATTGCACAAGACACATTTTCTCCTGTTACTCATGTAAAAATGTTGTGCGACTGGTTACATTTAAACAATGTTTATTTAGCTAAAATTTGCTTAATGTTAAGTATCAGTTATTTTAAACATATTAGAATTTTTATATGTACAAGCAATAGACTGTTTAGAAGAAGTGAATGTATTCAACCGTTGGTTTGTGGATTATGGTTTTGAAGCATCTGCATTTTTGCTGTCGCTATCTTGGATAGCAAAAAAAACTGATTAAAAGTCTATCGCCATTTTGTTTTTTTGTTTTTTTTGCAATACTGACACTAGAGGGTGGAGCTATGTACAACCAAACTCTGAATAAGACATTAATAAGTAAAAGTTCTAAGACAAAAACACAGACAACTCCCTGACTGAACAACGGCGTGGTAGGACCTGTCAATCACAAGGTAGCTACGACTAAAGCATATTCTGCTTTATCGTCTATTTTACTACGAGACCAAGATTTACTAAATGAACTTCATGCTGTATTGAAGAGGACTTGAAACTAGCCACTGACCGTAAACTCATGTTACATTATTTACTGGGGTAATAAATCAAGTGAGAAGTAGAGTCCTTTTCTCATAGACTTCTATACAATCAGACTTATTTTTACAACCAGAGTAGTCGCCCCCCGCTGGCCATTAAAAATAGTTCATGTTTTAGGCACTGCCTGATTGGCTTCACTTTTCAGAAACAGAGGTATACAAGCTGGAAATCAAACAAGAATGATCAGAGTTGCGGGCAGATATTTATTTTACTTAGAATGTAAGTCTTGCTATTTCTTTGTAAGTGTATTTCTTTCTCATTCTGCGTTTAGTGTTTAAATCATCTTGCCCCATTTGTTAGAATATTATGGGATAAGATCAACGTATTTCAAAAACTTTGTTGAGAAGCATTTCTTTAATTGTCTTTTATTTGAAAATTTGTGTCTTCTCCCTTCACAGAATAATTGTGTTGCCCATTATAATTCATTATTGTTTTAATGATTATAATCATTATTTTATGAATCCAGAGGAGCTGTTGACCTTCCATTTATGTGTTTGCCCGAAAGCTAAACAGGCCGCCACCAGGACTCAGCAGTCAGCCAGCAGCGACCACTCCAATAGTACTTTCGCCCACTTGAAGACTGGAAACAGCTTTTCTCCAGCTAGTGTAGATTTGTGTGGATTAGGCCTCAGCTCTACAGCCGAGGGCTTGGAGAGATTCTGTGCAGAATAGGCCAGGAAGCTGTTTGGAATTGGATGTTGTTCCTCCCCTCTCATCATTACCCTCAAACCCTCACAAAGGGCCCAAATCTCCCAGTGCCTTTGAACCTGTGTTTCAAAAAGAAAGACATGTCCAATGGAGGGTCTTTTCTTATTCTTCTTTTTACTGAAAGGAGGAGAGAGAGAGAGGGGGAGAAATAGAGGGAAAAAAGCAGCTTTAGAGCCTCATTTTCCCTCCTGCCCTACCTCCTTCGTTTTCTTCCGGCCTTGAGCCACTTGTTGGAGGAAAAGGCAAATTTCTGGAAGAATTCCTAGAATTTTTTTCCCCAATCAACCAGCGCCCTCATCCGCTATTTTCTGGCAAAGAAGGAGAGCGCAAAAGAGCGAGGGACAAAAAAAATGCAAGGGGACCCATTGTTAAAGTAAAGAACGAGAAAGAGGGGACTCTGGAGACAGCTGTTGGAGAGGTTAGTTAGAGATTTCCAGCCATTAACTTCAGTCCTAGCCAGCTCTCCCACTTGAAGCAGACAAGGGCCTGGGCAAGCCAGAGCCCCAATGTGAAAAGGAAGCGGGACCCAGCTTTATCTTGTGGGGAAATTGTTTACAAGTGGCGACCCTCAATTTTACAATAGAACAGAGCGCAAGAAAGAGGGACAGCAAGAGAAATGGAGAGAAAGGACGGAGGAACGAAGGAAATCGTTTATTGAAAGAGTGAAACAAATCTGCCAAAGCACGGAGTGAGAGTGATTAAGGATTGACCAATGAGGGCCTGACGGGTTCTGTTGATGGGGGGGTCAGCGGTTGTGACACAATAAGTAGAGGACCTTTGGGGGTGGAGGTGGGGAGGGGGGCTCTTTCTCTTTTCAAAGGCAGGATAAACAAGGAAATGAGTCTGTAATCATTTCCAGAAATTGCCTTCCTCTTTGCCTCTCCTCTCCCAGGCCGTCTACCCGCCTCAGTTCATTAGCAGGCCACGGCTTGATTAAAGACTTTCATTGTTCTAAAGAGCGACACGTAGAGGATCTTCAATCCACGGCTGTCAACGTGAGTGATGCATCAGGTATGATTTGTGTTTTTACCACTATCGTCCTGGTCCAGCTGCTATCCTCTTATTACGTGTGACAAGTGTGCTCCTTCCTTCAGCATGTGTGATCCAACCAATCGGAGAGAGTCACTGTAATGAAGTAATGACAACTTCCATCACCACATAATAGTTCTAGAATACAATTTCTATAAAAAAGCAAAAACATAATGTCAACACCATACATGTGTAATTGTTTGCTTGAACTAAATGGTGACACCTTGATACAGAGATACTGAGCTCATCTAATTACAGAACATTTGTTCAATTTAAGCATGACCCGACAGGCCACTGTGGAAACACTGAGCTCATCAGACAGAAGTCTGTAATCCATTAATGAGCCATCTTCTCCTTCCCTGCCTCTCTCGTTCCAGTAGCACAAAGCAATGCTCTGCAGCTATTTACGCAGATAAGGCACTTTCCTGATATGAAGAAAGATTCCAGTGTCAACTGCAAATCTCACTGAGTAAACTAAATAAACTTTTGGCTCAGTCAAATGTCCCAGTGGAGAATCTCTAACTTTTGTATGATTCATAGATATACTCAGTAAAAGAGTCCTTTTAAGCACATGGATTCGAACACAATAATAATAGTATGTGTGCGTGTGTGTGTGTGTTTTTTGCCCACTGAGAAGTTGTGGTAGGTAACATTATTATGAGAAACAGACTTGCAGAGCCCTCTTATTCTTCCCGTGTAATTCTCTGGTAATGGACAGGATGCTGAGCATTGTCATCATCAGAAAATAAGTCATTTGTGGAAATAGGAAATGAGAGCTACAGTAGCTTTTATGTGGCGGTCAAGAGGTTTACATTCTCCTTTATATGGCTTTTACATAATTATATGTAAAAGCCAGTATATCTATCTCTATATGTATCTCACAAATAGGAGTATACAGTATATTGTGTATGTAGGTCTGCTGAGACCCTCAGCTCCTTTAAATCCAGATTGAAGACTTTTCTGTTTGCTGTTGCCTTTAATTGATCCAGATTCAATTGCTGCATCTCACTACTGCATTTTATTTCTTAAACTGCACTGCAACTTTTATTCAATTTTTATTTTTTATTTACCTTTTTGACTGTTTTCTTAAGTGTTTTAAATCCTGTTTTCTCTGCATTATGTTTTGATGCTCTTAATGGTTTTATGTGAAGCACTTTGAATCGCCTTGTTGTTGAAATGTGCTATACAAATAAACTTGCCTTGCCTTGCCTTGCCTATGTACAATAGTATTCTCTGGTGTCTGCTGTTGGCTTATAAAAACTCTGTCTTCTGTTTTTGCTTTCTTGTCGTTCCTCAGGATTGCTGGCCATTCCTTTTCAACTTAATCCTTTCAAGCCATGAATCAGCACCCATTTCCTGCCACAAATGTACAGTATTCTCCTTTGCTGGCCTTCACAAGAGTTACAGAGACGGAGAGAGAGCGTGCACGATGGCATTCAAAAGACAAGAGAACAAAGTAGAAAGAAATAATAAATCAAAGCAATGGTGAAAAATGGTACCAAATAAAGAAAAGAAAAACATAAAGAAAAGTGGAAGAATTAACATGCCTTAAAAGCAAAAGGGCGGTCTGGAAAGACGGCAGACGTTGAGTTGTGGTAGGTTAGGAGGCCTTTCTCTGCCGGGGAGGAAGTGTTTGGGTTTTATTGGTTTCATATGACACGACAGAACCTTTTTAAGATGTTGTAGACGCGCTGGTAAAAAAGCAGTCTGCCCACCCCTGCATTAAGTGCCCCTGTGATCTCGGCCATATTTATAGGCACTGTCTTTTGTCACATGGCTTCCATTTCTTCACTTGTTGGGACCCCCTGTGGCTTCTTTTACAAGCACAGGTATGAAGAGGTCAAGAGCACCCTTGTCAGCGGCTTGGCCTCGCTGTTTTTCCACGATATGATGTGTTGGTTTTAAAGTAGTAGTTTATAATTGAATGATATAGTCTTATTGTATTTTCCAACCTCGACATTAGTCAACAATTTGCTGGAGTTTACACAACTACCAAACATGTAATGTGGTAGCCGCTAACTGTATTTCTGTGGTGAAAACCTTGTTTGTTTCAAGCTCAGATTCCCCCAGAAAACTCCTGCAGCACAGCAATTGTTTATTCTTGAAAGCCTAATTTCATATAATTTTCTTTTCTTTTTGATTTTCTTTTCAAAAGAGGAACCGGCAACCTCTTCTTCGGATGTTGTATCAAACCAAGAGAATGATGTCCCTCTTATCAATGAGGCTGTGCATGCTGACTCAGCGCCCTCCGTATGAGGAAGTCCTTATTAAATTAATGTAAAGGAATATAACATAGAAAGTTGGAGTTGTTTTGTGTTTAGCGTTTCAGGAGGGTTTTGGTTGACATACATGGCAGAGTTAGCTTTGCTAATAAATAGAGAATCTCAGGACAGAGCATCAGAGGACCAATAACTATGTAGACTTTGCTGTGCCTCAGGCAGACCTGCTGGCAGCCTGAGGAGGGTTGAGTTCACAAAACAAAGTCCACAGTCCATCCACGGCGTAGATGTTGCCAGTGTATCAAAGTCATAAACATTAGCATCTTACAGTCCTTTAGGACTTTCACTAAATGACACCCTGCCACCCTGCCCAGGATGCCATTCGATCGACACCAGCCACACCCTTAAATGGCTCTTTTATTGTTGTCCAGGAATGTCAAGTTCATTGCCAACATTAAAGTAATGTCACCCAGCAATGCAGAAGTGACAATTATAATCAGTTGTGTCATTATCATAATGATCGTCATTATCGCGTGTGTGTCATCATGGCAGAATGTGATCCTCCATGGCGACACCTACTTTAACTGGAACTGTGACAGAAAGTAATTATACAATTAGAATAATAGACGTATTTTGTCGCCACCATTGTTTCTCAACCGTGAGAGATAAAGGGTAGCAGGATAGGAATGGACCATTGACCCTTCCACTTTATGCACCTGGCCAGATTTGGTGTTCTCATCGTACGATTTGTCTTCCTTGTTTGTTTGTTTTTGTGTATGTGTGATATGTAGTTTAATGGAATAATACAATGGAATTCACTTTCACCAACCAATGACGTTTTTGTTGCAATTCAAAATGCATTGTTATCATCTGGGGACCATGAACTTCCAAAGCAAATTAGGTTGATATCCTGCCAATAGTTATTAAGTTACATACTGTTCTAATGGACCCAAGTGTGCTAGATTAGAGGTCAGGAAGTCACCAAAAGCATGCACCAGGAATCATCATGAAAGCAACATGACAGGTAGTTGTTGAACGATATCAAGCGCTGGACCAGAGTGCTAGATGTTGTGTTTAACCAAACCAATCCAGGACTGGTGTCAAGAAAATGACACCAGAAAGTTAAACAGTCCCTCCTCCTTCTCTCTATCTCTCTCCCTTCATCTCTCTCACACTATTTAGGCATCTCTCCATCTTGGCCATGTGGTGCAGTGTGTTGGTTTTAGTGGGCACTAAAAACACACTGTTAAACACAGTTTTAAAAGTTCCTAAAAGCATTTTTCCTCTCTGGGGTTGGCACTTTAATCTACTCTCAGGTTTCACATGCAGCACAGGCACACCTGGGGAGAGGAATGAAATAAGCTGCGTAAGAAAACTCCCACACAACACAGACTCCTTGTAAAAATGAAGAAGTAGAAGGCTAATCAGATTTATAGTTTTAATCATAGAGGGAGGTGTCTCTTTCTCTTTGTGCAGATCACTTTATGACTTCTGGCTTATCCTGGCTAGATTCCTCTGTAGCTTGAATCTGAGAGGCAGAGATTGAATCCACCTCCTTATTTAATTCTCAGACTGAATTGCCTGAAGTTGCCTGAAGTTGCTTTAGGATGATCAATGCCCAATATATAAACTGGGGAATTTAGTCTGTAGTCTAGATCAAGAAGAAATGTATTTTGATAGGTTTCTAAGTCACATCATCAAATCAGATTCTGAGCAGGGTTGTCTCTTTGACTTCGGCAATATTGAACGGCTGCTTTGCGTCCTTGCAGACACTTCCTATACTGTCGTTCTGAAAAAAAGGGGGTACAATAAGGTCAAATCCAAACGTGACAAGGCTCACAGAGAGGGGGCTCCTTCCTCCTTCTTCCATCTCGTAAAAATGATTTTTATTTGCACCTTTTCTACTTTTACAGTCCTCTCTGTGTGTGCTGGCAGGCATTTAGAAGCAGGAGGAAGGAGTAAAAGAAGCTCTGTCTTTCTGTCTTCAGGGGATAGGACACAGTGGTTCCAAGAGGAAGAGGTTGTGAGTGAGTTCAAGAGAGTTCAGAAATTTCAAAAGGCCAGGGGTCAGGTTCAGAAGGAGTATGGGTGAACTGTTTGGAGTTTTAAGGACTTTTTAGTGTTTTGAAACAGGGATACTGGTGAAGTGGAGGAGTTGCAGTAATTTTTTAATGAAGGTGTCTCGCCAAAGTCTGAAGTGCGACAGGGAACAGAACAACAGAGACAAAACTGAAAGTGGTACTGGACAGGTCATGTTGAGAAACATAATAGCATGGAGGTAAAACTAGGGTGACCAGATTTGAGTTTGTGAAAAAGAGGACACTTCGTTCCGGGGGGGGGGGGGGGGGGGGGGTGGAGAGAGAGAGAGGAGGAGGAGGAGGACACTTCGTCGCGGGGGGGGTAGCAGTAGTGTGTAGCATGCCGTGAACTTACATTTACGTTGAGATCGGTCGACCAATGACAGTTCTCTCTACAGTCAGAGCTTGCGCAAGAAGGTGGAACGTGAGGGAGATACCATTTCCAAAACTTGTAAGGGGGTAATAACTATTTTCCCGGACGTACCATTTCCAAAACTTGTAAGGGGGTAATAACTATTTTCCCCGACGTAGCAAAATCTCGGACGTTTTTGGAATCCCTGCCGGACGCTTTTTTTAGGTCTTGAAAAGAGGACATGTCCGGGAAAAAGAGGACGTCTGGTCACCCTAGGTAAAACTGATTTTGTACTGGTCCACTTTATAACAGAGTCTTCAGCCACATTAGCATCTCTGTGAGGCTACTGCAAAGTGGTACTTTGAGCTGAATGCTGATGTTACTGCAAACATTCTCTCTGTGACAATGCTAACATGCTATTATGTACCAGATACTCCCCCATCTCCATCTTCTTAGTTTAGCTTTTTAGTAGGTTCACATTTACTAATTGGCACTAAACATGGAGTCAAAATTATGCTAATGATATGTAATTAGTTCTTCAGGTTACAAGTATTGGCCCAATCCAAATTTTGACTTGACGGTGGTGCTAGAGAAAAGGTGAAGGAATCAGCAAAGTTACAATTTATCATGAGGGGTGCATTCATGTCTGTTCTGTACCAATGCCATGGCAATCCTTTCAATAGTTATGGAGACATTTCACTCAAAATCGCAAATGTTAACCTCAGGTGGCGGTTGAGGAGAAGTTGGGGATCACAGGAGGCTTCCTCCGCCATGTACCATAAATGTCTGTGCAGAATGTCATTGCAATTCATAATGTGGTTGTTGAGATATTTCAGCCTGGACCAATATGGTTGACTGAGTGACTAAAGGATAGATTGATAATGCCATAGACCCCAAAGCCAATGGCATGGCTGAAAGGGCTTAAAAAAACTAAGCATGATTTCAAAAAGGCCAAAATCACTGCGTATTTTAATATTGCTTTGACAAATCTCCATACAGGCTTGAATGGATTATAGGTATACCTTGCTTGTAAAGCAAAAGCCGCTGAGTGGTGATATTCCAACAAAGGTTTTTATTTACTGTTTTTGGAATTGTAATCATGACCAATCCAATCAAAGCCACAAGCCATACCACTTCTTTAATTTAGTTTTTTGGGGGCGAGTTTATTGTCTCATAAGAGTGGCTACAGCTGTGTGATGAATCGCATCTCATAACTGCTAAGCCTTTATGATTGGATCTGGGAATCAAAAACGATGGGCTCTTAACAACATCTGTGCATAATATACTGCACAGTAAGTACAAGTCCTACTTGTACATTTATGTATGATGAAAAAAAGTGGATTAGTCCACAAAGGAGACTGAAAATGATCATGTTCTAATGCTGTATGACATTGACTCTATAGCTGTGCAAGTTGCTTTTCAAGGCAACACTATTTGCTGCCCCAAATTTCTGAGCAAGTCATGTCATACATGTGCATTAGACTGTATTGCATGTAGTACAAATGCATTTTTATTTTGTGTGTCCAGCCATGGTCCAACAATTGACTGTTGGGGAATTCTCCAAAGTAAAAGGAAAAACAAAATGTTCTGAGTAAATACTGCAATACTAATAAAGGAATATCTCTTATCTTAGTATTGCTGTCAAAATTGTACCCTACATTTTCTTATTCCAAATCTGTTTTGTTTTGTTTTCAATAGTGCTGTCATATTAGCGCGTTATTAACGGCGTTAACGCAAACCAATTTTAACGCCGACAATTTTATTAACGGCGTTAACGCATTTTAATTTTTAATTTTAATTTTTTTCCGCGAGCACCACGCCGGATGTAGCTCAACCGGAAGCAAAACAATAGGCACGCCGTTTGGGCTTGGAAGCTAGGCTAACGTTACGGTTTGAAATGAATGAATGGTGAGCGTGATACGGCAAAATGAATGATATTCAGTGAACTGCGAACAGGTGCGCGTGCCAGAAGGGAGCGCGAGTGAACACATTGACACAGCAGGAGAGAACGCAACGTTAGCCAGCTAGCTAAAGCTCCGGTGGAAAATTATTAGCTTATGCTGTGTTCACACCGGACGCGCCGCGTCCGGTGTGAACACGGCATAACGCTACCGTTTTTGAGGAGGTAGATTTTGAGGTGAGGGGACTGACAAGGCAGAAGGTAAAGTGGTCCACCGTTCTATCAATAAGCAGACCTGCCAACCTGTACGCAATTTGCGTAGCGGATACGCATTTTGACGTCAAAGTACGCTGGTAAAAATTAATCTAAAATTAATTTTAGACTAATTGACCAGCACACATTATATGCAATGCAATATAATGCATGACGAGTATTTAATGACTTATCAATATATAGGTTATATATCAAGGTTATTATGTTTGCATAATGAGTGTGTTAGGGGAGAAGGATGCAGCCATTGTTAAACAGCTGGATTGAAATGCAGCTGGAACTGGTCGTGGCTAAAACTGGAAGGCAAGGTCTCAATAAAAGGGCAAGAGGTGTCCTTTCATCTAGGAGATGTATTCTCCAAAATCAACAGGCAGGGATTCACCAGATGCATTCTCTGAATCAAAGATATAAATGATGCTAACAAAGGCAGCCATGCTCTCCCTTACCACATTGTGCCTCATATACTGTAAATGTTAGACCCAGTGACAGGCTGGCATGAAATGGCTCGCATAATACTTAGTAAGGAGGCCATAATCATTTTTGACTCATGGCTGAAGTTAAGTTTCTCCAGCTCTCCCCAGGTTGGCAAAAAAAGCATCTCAAAATGCATCAGATTGATGCTTTAAAATATGGAATATTTAAATTTTTCTTACGGGGGAGCATGCCCCCGGACCCCCTAGAGGGGTAATATCTTTCTCACCTTTTTCACCCCTGACCCGTTTTCATGCCTGGTGCACTCTATAATTTTATTTTGTAAACCCTTGTTTACCTGAAATGTGCAGTGATTTTATTTTGTACTGCCCTGTTTGGCAGTTGTTTTTCAATAAAATAAAGCAAGCCAATCCACTTTTTCATGTTGATAAGAGCATTAAAATGCAAAAAAAAAAAATTGCGATTAATTGCGATTAATCGCAAGTTAACTATGACATAAATGCGATTAATCACGATTAAATATTTTAATCGCTTGACAGCACTAGTTTTCAATGAACCCCCGGTTAAGCAGCAATCACAGAAACATATCAAGCATGAACCCCTCAGTGTTAAGGGATGGTAGTGTCAATGTGGGTTAGTAAGGAGGTGACCCCCCCCTGTCAGTGATCACTGTAGATGGGATTAGATTAGACTCGATCAGATTTGGGTTTGTTTGGGAATAAACATTCAATATGACTCTGAAACTAATCTTTTGGCACTGTAATCTATTGGTGGACAGAGTAGAAGAGAAGCCGTATTCAGCTGAAATTTGAATTAATAGAAATACAGATTCCATCCTACAGAATGTGTCCTGCCTTTACATCATACAGATATGTTAGTAGGGAAACCTACTACTGAGCATAAATTGTCCGCAAGTGCAAAGAGTCATGGCATTGGCCCCTCTATGCAACTACTCCGTAGTCTGACTATTTTGGATGGAAACAGACAGATTTCTTTGAAATCGACCTTACCCGTTTTTGGATAGGGGATTGGCAGCAATTATACTTCCACTTTTAAAGGCTCCAGTTTCACTCTCCTTGACTCATCAAAGTGGTCTGATATTAGAGTACTGTGCTCCAGTGTTTCTGGTACATCGGGTCCAGGTGACCAGTGAGATGCAGTGCTGTTGCCTTTGTGAAATAGATGGTTATGCATTGTAACCGCAGTTCTGTGAGCACATGTGGAACCCTCTGACCTTGTCACAATGCCAGTCCCAGAGACACTAACTTATTGGAAGGTGGGTTCGGGCACAACAGCCATTTACAGTCCCAGCCTGAATGGGTAAGGGTTGATGGGTCCATTCTGATTGGCCCATTACCTGCACATTTCAGTGCACTCCTCAGGCATGGCAATCTATATCCTGCAAGGAGGCTCCACCTCTGTTCATAGAATAGGGGTTTCAAAAAATCACTTTCATTTTTTGATTGTGTAACTTCACACAGCCACTTGTTACAATGATCAAAGTACACATGAAAACATACTCCGCTGGCACAGTAAATTACTTCTTCAGCTTCAGTACGAATACACTTTTAAATTTGAAAAACCAACTAAACAGTGTCCAGGTCGGGCTCAACTGAAAAAGTGGTGGTCCAAAAGCTGTTGCAGCCCATTTAGTTGGCCTCTGTTACTTACACACTCTGAAATGAAACGTGTAACTTGCTGAATTAAAGTGGACCGGTCGACTCACGTTTTGAGGCTGCTGTCACATGCATACACACCGCACACACACACTGGGAATCAATTCCTGTCTCCGCTATCAATCCATATCTCGATCGTTGGGCCTCCTGATGTGAATAAACTGGGCTATAGGCCTAACAGCAACCCAATACTTTATATATTTCACCGATGTCAAAGTGTCAGAATGAAGTGCTGCTTGCTGGCACTTGGCAAATTTCTCATCTCCCTTCTGGCCAAGTGTAGCTCAAGTTTCATTTGCCTGTCGATGTACAAATGTGTGAGGATAAAAAGTTGTGTGGCCTGTCAGATATGATGCTATTTTAAACAATTCAGTAATCGTGTATTTCCCACAAAACAAAATCTCATTGATTTCCCGGAAAGACAACTGAAACAATTTGTTCCCTGCAAATCAACCTTTTGTTTGACTTTTTAGAAACCCTTTTTAGTGACGGCAATGCAGCAAAGTGCTCAATCAGTGGGCAACTGAGCACAAGGGTTCTCGTTCAACATGCAACAGTAAAGGGGTGAGACTCAGGTAACCAGCAAGTGTAATTACGAGTACGCCTGATCCCTGCGAAAGCTCTTCCCGGCCACTTTCTCCCCTGCACAGAGGGCTTTGGCACGAGTGGTGGAGAGGGTCACTGTTTAATAATGAACAGGTCGAGCCAGCTGTAACGGATACATACACCTGCTTTATACATCAGTCAATTACCTAATTAGAACTCTCCCTCAGGGGAAAGCTAATACCTTGTCCTGGAGCAGGAGGACAACCCCTTCCATGTGAACAGAGGCCCTCGCAAGACAAACAGATACCTGTGTGCGTGTGTGTGTGCGCCTGTGTGCATGTGTGTGTGTGTGTGTGTGTGTGCCTGTGCATTTGCACTAAAGTGTGAGGAACAATAGGAAGGGGGTCCAGTATTTCTTTGCTCAGATCAGATACCCAAGGACACTCATGGGAAATTGTGCTCTCTGCGACTGTGATCCAATATCAATGCTTCCTCTGCCCACCTTCTCACACACGCGGCCCTCAGCCCCTCGCCATTCATCCCTCCATGAGAAAGCGATCTATGTTAACTCATATGACGGGTCTTTCATGCTCTTTTCCAGAGGGCACGGATTAAATGGTTGGTCAACAGTTTTTGTCAGGAGTATTTCCTCAGACGGGAGTAGCTTCACTAGATGTGTGAATGATGTGAGTCACTGAGGGAAGGGATAGTGCTGATTAACTTTTAGATAATTTTTTTTTTATTTTATATTGCAAAAATAAACAACAAAACTGAAAAGTTGTACTGCCCCACACTGATGGCTTAGTATAATTTGGATGAACCAACCCTTCAAAGTGGATGTTTTCATCTACACGTGCGTGTGCAGAGGTGTGCTGATTAATAATTTGATCGGACAGTCTGCTTCCATGGACACTATGGGTTTTGCTTAGGCCACCAACAGCTCTGAGGCAATCAGCGACACTTCAGCTGTGATTAAGTCACATACTTTTGCCTCTGGAGGATGGAGAGACGGAGGGTGGGGGGGAGAATGAGTGATGAAGCTCTCACTTCACAAAGAGGGAATGGACATAGGTTGAACGTTCAGGATCACTAATGTTAGTCTATACATCCTGGTTTCCCTCATGACCTCTGCCCCACCAAATCCCTCTCCATCAGACAAATGCAAAACACCGCCCACCTCCCCGGCCTATAAGAGAAACCCAGTCACACCACCCTGACTGCTCACGTAATGTTTTTACTACGCAGCGAAATCAATTTCTGCTTATTAATAACAGCTACGGTGTAAGTATCTGCACTGCAAGGGAGATGGATGGAATTGAAAGAAGAAAAAGAGGACTGAGATTGTGATGGTGGCGGTAGGGGGTCGGGGTCATGGAACATGCTCCTAAAAATCAATTTTCACAGGAGGACTATTAGGTTATTGAGAAGTGGGATGACTGATTGTGTGTGTGTGTGTGTGTGTGTGTGTGTGTGTGTGTGTGTGTGTGTGTGTGTGTGTGAGTCCGATTTTTTTGTTGGTCTTCATACCAAAAGGGTAACATATGGAAAGCCCTGGAAAACAATTTGTATTCAAGACATCAAAATCCAAGACTCACGGTATAGACATTTTAAGTAAAATAAATGATCCTTCTTGTCCTTTTCGGTGGTTCCTTCTGTCTTACCCTCTTTCTTAAAAAAATAAAATAAAAAAATAAGAAAGAAGTGAGACACCATACCCATTTCTGAGGAGAAAGAGAGGATTGTGGCCTGGCTCAGCGAGAAATCCCAAAGTGCTTGCCGACTCCTAGCTGCTAATACAACTAATGCAGTAATGTAAGGGCCAAGGCGATTAATGAGAGCGCTCTGCCACTGACATCTCAGACACCCTAATGTTGCTGCAGCGTCTCCCTAGCCGTGCTTTAATCCATCACCGGTCTCTATAACCCAATTATGCCCTGACGCTTTACTTTTAGCTCCTCTGCTGGGTCCTTCACACACATCTATAAAAGGGCAAACATGCACACACACACACACACACACACACTCAGACAAGAGTGTTTGAGCATTGTCAGACAAGCACATTTTACAAAAAAAATGACTTGATGGGATATTTGCACACGCACACACACACACACACACACACACACACACACACACACACACACACACACTCACATAGAGAGACATCCAGCATATAAACGTGCCGAGTCAGGGTCAGCAAATACAAAAGATTTTAAGAGAGAGCTGAAGACTTTTCCAGCCATACAAAAGTTCCATAATGCTGTTTACATATTCAGAGTTAAGGCCTTTATATCCGGGGCTTTGATGTAATACACTCTGAGGGTTAACTAACTTCCTGTGTATATATAATGTCATCCCCATAAAGCCCCTTTCTTGTTTTGGTTGTAATCGTAGCATGATGCTACACTAACATGCTTCATTCCCAGAGGTCCATCAGTGCTCTGTTGTAGCTATGCACTGCACTGCATTTTTCATGAGGTCCCCGTGCAACATTTATGATTCACCCTGAAGGCTTTAAAACAATACTTGACTGCTTCTCCCAGCAGGATAACCCTAACATCTGGAATATACTGTACATGAGGGTGTCTTGATATCATGCAGGAACTATAAGAGCTGTGCTGGACTTTCCAAAAACCCCTCCCTTACTCCCTCTTCCTCTCTGTCTGTCAATTATGTCACACACAGAGTAACAGCTCTGTCAATCAAGAGATCTATGTGCTGGCTTCCTCTAAATCAGGTGGATTGACTCCTTAAGAGTTACTGGAGGAGCCTACTTCCATTAGCCACTCCCAACGGCAAATTAACTTAAATGTACCCGCTCAATAAAGTTCAAGACAATCATTTGCATGTCAATGTCCTTTTTCTCTCAAGGCCTTCCCAAACATACAGCTGACTCGTTCAAATCCCGAGATTGCTGTTATTCTATTGCACTAAGACCAATTAGACAGAAAGCTAATTGATGAGAGAAATTGGTTAGTTGGGAGAGAAATGTTGCAAAAAAAATCTACTTGATAAAACAGGAATCTTTTTTTAACTTTAAACAGACATATTCCAGCCGTATGAAAACATGTGGGCACATTTGGCAACTTTTATGTATGTTATTAAATGTTATATCTTCCTATGTTATATATAAACTACTATATTCATTGTCAGTGTACATGCACCAATAAATACTTCACTACAAGTTTCTGATCGTTATCTCTACACCCACATCTGGTGCTCCTTTACTCTATCCCAAAATTGCTTCATAGCCCCCGCCCGTCTCCTGCCATCCATCTATCATCCTAATCAGTGTTCTACCTCTGGTACTTAGAGCCAGAGTCAGGTCACTAATGGGCTTTGTTACATCACCAGTTATCATGTCCACACTGTACAAACATGTAGGAATAATCAACACGTTCTCATCCCTACTTACTGACCCTTGCACTGGGAAGCCAATCTATGACGCTTCACTATGGTCGCAGTAAACACGTGGTTAACATTGTGAGTTCAAACAAAGACACTTAGGTTAAGGCAAAAAAAACAACAACACTTAAACTTAACAGAAGAACAGAAAACGTAAAACTATGGGACATAAGTAAGGAAAAGGCGTAACTCTAACAATGACTCAACAACACTTTGGGACACGAACACCAGTCTCGAACATCGGTCTGCTGGTTGATAGTAATAGTGTTTAACTCAGTTGCTTCCCCTCCGTCTCACTTGCCCATGTTATTTATGTTTCTACTATATTATCACACTCCTGAAGCATTTTCTCTGAGTGGCTAATAATGACGGGTGTGGGTTTACCTTGTACTTAAAAGCCCAATGCGCCTCATACAGACGTTAAATGTTGCCTTCTGCCTAGGTATCAGACTCCGAGGGGTGTGACAAAGCGTTGTTTTTTTTCTGTTGGGGGGATTAATGTTGTGTATCCACACAGGAGGCTGACAAGGCCAAGGTGAGGAGTATGGGAGGCCTACCTTGAGTGGATCATATGAACAATGAAAAGACTGAAACGTATATGTATGTGTCATGGTATTTGAACAAAAGGATTCACACTGTTCCTCCTCAGTGTTGGGAATTTGCTACTGAAAGATTGAAGCTCTGTTCTCGTCTTCTTTCTCTCCTACAATGTGCAGGATCTCTTCTCTCCTGCCCCTGGGTGTCTTCAGCATCAGATGTCATCGTGCCAGAGACAAAGTAAGTCAGACAAACACACTGGCTGGACCTCTGAGAGAACCTTGCTGCATGCTCAAGTGCTATAAGTGCCTAGGAGTCGTCTTACAAGAAACACTTATTGCATTTTGTATTGAGCATGATGTTATGAAAAATTAATACATGGGATGGTGTGCATTCCTCTCCTTAGCCTCACTCTGTGTGAGTCTGTGTCCATCTCTATGCACTTACGTGCATGTCTTACTCTCTGTGTTTATGTTTTGGTAAACACATGTGCTTGTATTTAAGAATGTTTGGCTGCATTTGTGTGATTTTGTGTGAGTTTTGTGGGCTAATTGTATATAATATGTATATCACAGATGTTTCCATCTCCTGGTGTTTTAGTGGAAGAGCCATGGTCTGATATCCAGCTTCAGTATTGACAATAGTTACGGCAAGGAGCTCTTTCCATTTGCTGCATTTAGGCTCTTTATTCCCCCAGGTTAGTGCATATATTGACTCCATTATTGGCAAAACAATAGTGAAAATATGCTACCTAAAATAAATTGATATATTTACAAAAACAAGAACAGCTGAAAACAGCAGACACACGGCACAAAATCGAAGTACTTTACTGTAGTTTATGTGAAGCATATTGTGATATGTAATATATACATTATAAACATGCCAGGGTATCATGTTCCTTACCCATTTAGCGAAATAAATGTAGCAATAACTTTCAACTGAGTTCATGTCAATTCTTTTGGTAAAAAAAACCTCTGCTCCCACTACTTATAGTCCCTTTCCCTAACCCATCTTTATTTCATTTCATTTTGGAAATTAATGCAGCCAACCTGTACTCTTTAAATTAGAATGGATTATTTTAAGTAGATCAAAGGAAATCGTATTAAAAAGGATTGCGCATATAAGCAATGTGTTATGCAATTTCCCCAAATATAATGTTCCAAATCAGTGTTCTGATATTCGACAGGATTATTATTTTTTAAACATTTTTTCTCATTTGATTGAGTACATTTTATGCTTAAATGTGTAGTCTTACCCCCTTAACATAGTGTTTTGCTGTTGTGTATGTGCAGAGACAAGCATTTATTTCAATCCCCCCAAGCATTTGTGTGAAGATGAAAAGATATTTTCTATAATTCCTACATATGGAAAATGTCTTTCTTGTTGTAGAATCCTCCTCCACACTGAGATCAAGCTTTTCATAATGTGCTAATTTTTGGCACACCGTGGAAGTCAAAGCAATCAACAGTAGGTGGACTCTCTGTAAATGAGGTTGATCTGACCACTGGGAACAGTGGTTTGTAACCCCTGAAGTGGGACACAAGTGGAAAAAAAGGCCACAATGATGTTTGCAGAAACCAGATCTGGGTGACCAGGGAGCTATCACATAATAAATCTTCCATTTGTTTGCTTACAACAGACCTGCTTCATTGCTCCTCTCCTCTCCTCTCCTCTCCTCTCCTCTCCTCTCCTCTCCTCTCCTCTCCTCTCCTCTCCTCTCCTCTCCTCTCCTCTCCTCTCCTCTCCTCTCCTCTTTTCGTCTTTCTAAAAATAGGCATCAAGCTTCTGTGGACATTGATGGATTGACTGTGAACTCTTGACCCAATGAAATGTAACAAGAAGGACTACCGTAGCACAGCATGGAGTGTGTCAAAGGTCACAATGTTTTGTTAACAACCTGCCAATAGTAACGCTGAATACCTCACAGACCCCTCTATACCTCACAAAGTATAATGACTAAAGACCTTTACACATAGTTTTTTTTTTCTTCATGCAATTAATTAACACATCAATAGTTTTTTTTTCAACTGTCGTTTTTGTCGTGAATACTTTCAGGCAGAATGCGACAATTGCACGGTGACAAAGCAACTTTTTTTAGAACTGCTGCTGCTTTGTCACACTGCTAATAAAGGCATCAACCGATCACGTTGTGAGGAATGGTTTGAGTTTCGCCTATATTTAGGAAACATCAACACAGAAGCACTCTTTGTACTCCTTTCAGCCATGACAAAGGCAGAGCAGACCAGATTCACTCTACACTTCTATTCTTACCTTTACAATACGAGCCCTAGGCATAGTATTCTCAGACGAGTATTTTCACATTTTTGTGTAATTTATTCGTCGTGGCCGTGATGTGTAACGGGTCTACAGCCATGCTAGTGGCTCTGAGAAGCTCAACATAGGCATCGATCCAATGGGTTGAAACATCTCTCTGAAAACCACAAATGTCAGCCTCATGTTGATGCCATAAACTGTATATTTCAGGTGGATGTAGTCATCGTGACATCACCATTGTTTTGTGGACTACGGTTTTGGCTGATGCCATCCCATTTTTTTTTTTAACCAAAAGTGACACGAGTGGGTGGAGCTAAGTAAAACCAAACGCTGAATCCTTTTAAGTTGACAAAATGTTTTACATTTAACTTTGACATGAACTGTAAACACTCTGTTAAAGGATTAAGGTTGTAAGACAAAAACACGGACAACACCCAAACCAGACAACGCCGTGGTCTCGACCTGTCAATCAAAAGGTAGCCACGCCCTAAAGCATACCCTGCTTTATTGTCTATTTCACTCTAAATGGGAGCATCATTTGCAAAATGAACATCTTGGTGTATTAAAGAAGACTTGAAACTAGTGATTGAGATCATAAACTCATGTTTACAATTTTTACTGAGGTAATAAATCAAGTGATAATTCTCTATAAATCTGACCAAACCAAAAGGAGTTGCCCCCTAACGGCCATTTGAAAGAATGCAAGTTTAAGGAATTTCTGCAATGGCTTCACTTTTCAGAACAGGGGGTGATGCTAGAGGAAAAGTCAGGGGATCTCAAAAGCCATTCGACATAATTGTCTGGAAACCATGTCTGTTTTTACAATTTATGTTTCAATCTGTGTGGTAGATGTTGAGATATTTAACAGAATAAGTCAAAGCTTTAACCAGCTGCCCGAGTCAGGGGATTGCAAAGTCAATACGAATCATCCTCTGAGCACCATGCCTATGAGTTAAATGTGATGGAAGTCCATCCATACATTGTAGGTATTCAGTTTGGACCAAAGGGTGGACCAACAACAGACTGACATTAGATTAAAAAAAAATCAAAAATAAGGTTGGAAATTCCACTCATTAAATTGAGTCTAGTTAAAGTGACTTGTTGAAATCATAACTATGATATTGCAGTGGCATGGATGTGTGCTCTTTGTGTTGCTTTATGGTGAGAATCAGAATACTTTGTTTTCCCTAAAGGAGGAGGAGGAGGAGGAGGAGATGCACTGACACAGAGCTTCTGGGATGGAGCCCAGTATGGATCAGTGGAATTTTCTCATCACTCTGCCCTCAAGGTAAAATGTAATGAAAATATAAGATGTCAAAGACACAGCTAAACAGCCGCTGCCTATCCACTGTGGTGTGATGCTCCACATTTGATTTCTTGTCCGTGTTGTGGAAATGACCAATGGCTTGAGGCACTGACAATACTCCACCCCCGCCGCTCAAAACCATACACACAATAACAGCAATAATCTTAATGACCCTCTCCTCTCTTCTGTTTCCTATATCCTCGCTTCCTCCACCCCTGACCCCTCCCCTCTTTCTGTCCGTTCGCGCAGTTCCCTATCCCTGTTTACTTCCACCACAACGGACATGGCTAAACACACCCTCTTCCGACTCCCAAACCACACACACTCATACACACCCTGAGGGTGAACCCAATAGGTCTCCTGTGTGTAACTCGTAGCATCTCCCCGCTCGACTCCCCACCTCAGCGTGTTTCTTCATCCTGCCTCTGGGGCTGGAACACGGACACAGCTCTCTTTCCCTTTATCCGGTCCAGATAACCTCATGTGTTGGACAGGCTTAAGGGAAACCCACAAATAATAAGCATGTTCGCTGTCACTGAGAAGACAGTGGGCAACTCGCCGGCTGCTGGCATCATCTCAGGGTTTTTCACTGAGCCAAAGTGATGATGAGGTGTAAGGGCAGTCTATTGTGGCTGGCATCAAGGTAGGCCGGGGTGTTACAATGAAGTTGAACGAATCACATCTACGAGGAGTGCATTGAAGTTAAGAATTAAACTGCTGCAAGGCAAAAGAGGCCAGCGAATACAGAAAATGCAGCACACAGACCATGTTTGCATGTCCTGTCCTCAATGTCTCAACAACACGGGAACAGTGAAGCCATTTCCATATTTGTATCAATTAGAGTGTTAAAATCCCACAATCAGTGCTGTTTTAAAGTGTATTTTGCCCTTCAAAAGAAATACTCAAAGGGAGAATATATTATGTTTTCTTATGCTATTGATTCCACGTCTCTGCCCACTCAAGCCTCTCAAGGCCGACATTAAAATGCTTCACTTCCTATCTCCATCTTTAATTGATGGTAGATAATGCTCTTATCCAAACACACTCAATTCTCTGCTCTTCACTCCTTGATATTAAGTGTGTGTGAATGTGTATGGTCTGTAAATGCTGCTTTTGAACCCTTTACTGGTTTCATTCTTGGCCTGACATGAATAAGACAGTTATGGCTGCCTTAAGAGCTTATGGATTAAAAGGAGGATGTGCGTTCTTAGTGCAAGACAAGACATTAGGAGCTCTTTATTAGCTAATCACACAGACAATGAGCTTAAAGCACTTGTATAAAGAAATATAATGACAAAGGCAGAGGATTATTTGCAAGATGCTTGCTTGCCCCATTTGCATTAATGAAATAAGAGGGTGGTGATCTGGATTGCAGCAATTAAGAGCATGATGCTGATAAATTGAGAGTAGAATAGGTACTTTAGGAGATAATAAGATCTGGAGTATTGGGACATTACATGCATATCGTGCAAATAAAGGCAAACCTAAAGTAAGTCAGGCCAATCAAAATGTTGAATGAATTAGCTTTGATAGATACTGTATGTGTAGAGATACATTTCAGCATCTGTTGGACCTTTATACCCATAGCGGTGTACCACTTTGGTCCAGACTGAAATATCTCAACAACTATTGGAAGGATTGCGTTTTGAACAGCTATTTGGGGGTCCCCAGAGAATGATTCGTAATTACCTTGGCAACCCATTGACTTTTCATATAGTGCCAACATTATTTGAATTTTTTTGTGATATGTCTCCTTAACACTCAGATCAATTACTATGATGTTTTTTGATATTCATGGTGCCCAGAGGATGAATCCTAATAACTTTGGTGACTCCCTGACTTTTTTTTTTAGCTCCATCAAAATGTGTATTTCTCCCTGTTTTGGTTTATAACCAAACACCTGCAGAACTAATGGAATTATCATCAGCATGATGTGTTGTGTGTGTGTAATGCTAATGCAATAAATTAGGATGGCAAACATTATACCAGGTAAACACCTCCATTTGACTTTGTGAGCATGTTAGTATGCTGTCATTGGAATTAAGGTCAAAGTATTGGCCATTGGCCCATTGATATATCAAGAGAGCTGGACATGGAGTCATCTGTCAGCCTTGCTGCCAAATTGTCCCAGTTGCCAACAAAAAAATTATATTCTGCAGCCCAGCGAAGCCTTTTTCCATAGACCGCCTGTATAAAAGAGACGTCTGTACATCTTTTGCCAGGACACTTTGAACTTATTTAATTACATTTTGTCTATGAGTCTATGGTACGAGTGGGACTCGGTGGGCAGGGCCAGAGGAAAAAACACCAATATGCACTTGTAGTGGGCCACTCAATACGGAAGCCAACCAGGAAGCGCCGAAACCTTTTCAGCTTATCCATCACTTATATGTCCATGTTCCATTCTTACAGAGCTGCGATGATAAAACAAAATATAGCTTTCTAAGTGAGGGCCATAATTCAGGATGATAACGTGTACAGTGCATATATAAACAAATCTACACAAATGTGCATGTACCACAATGTAGGTTACATACACAGTAAATCTTCAAATCTTCAATGCTATTGGAAGATTTAAATAGGCATCTAAAATGTGAGAGTTCTCTCGGTCACCAGTCAATCCCTCAAAATGTTCTCTAGCCGTCAACTGTCCATCATCTGTTGACAGCGTGTGGATGGGAGGAGACGAGAGGCAAGCAGACAGATGTGTGACCATTATATCACTTGAGTTTTTATCATCTCTCATCCCCCCTGCTCATCAATGATTAGAGAGCTAGGAGGAAGTTTAGCACATGTCCGTGATGTGTGAAACACACAGGCCCAGACGCCGCGTGCAGGCCAACAGAAGTTCAAACGTTACTGGACGTCTTTATTGAAACACTTTTATGGCATTTAGTGAACTTGCATGGATGGTACGTGGCCATCCTTTAACATAAATAACACTTTTACTTTACATTTCAAGGGTATGATAGAAAACAATCCCAATTTAGTGTTTTCTTTTTCTTTTTTATTAAATAATAAACAATTATTTTTTCCAGATTTATCATATGACAGCATGCTCCGGGCCTTTAACCACACACCTCTGTACGGATGTGTCATCATTTTGGCAACGAGATGAAATCAGGTCATCCAACTTGTTAATAAACAGTTACCAGTGTGCGTGTGTGTGTGTCTACATATGGGGAATTGTGTACAGTGTGTGTGTGTGTGTGTGTGTGTGTGTGTGTGTGTGTTTGTGTGTGTGTGTGTGTGTGGGTGTGTGTGTGTGTGTGTGTGTGTGTGTGTGTGTGTGTATGTGTGTGTGTGTATGTTCCTTGGGGCATGGGTGCAGTAATGATTTACTAAATGTCAAATGAACAGTTGTGGGGAAAAAACACCATGCAGGCGCGTTGGCTGGAAGCTCTTTAGCATTTCACGCCCTGATTGTGAGATAGCTCCTTTGGTCAGCACACAACACTGAGGCAGCAGCATGTCCTGAGAATTAGTGCCCAAGGATTACATGCACACACTCTTGGTCACTTAAAGCACCCTACTCAACTCATATGGACACAGAGCCTGAAACAAATGAGCACACACACACACACACACACACACACACACACACACACACACACACACACACACACACACACACACACACACTGGCAGTGGGGTGACAGGATAAGGTCAAGATGAGCCAGAATGGACGTGAACTTGGACTTTCTCCGCTTCATTCTGTATCTTCAGAGATTTGTCCCCTTTTTCGTCCGTCTCCATTCTCTCATAGTTGCCACCAAATGCTGAGCTCTGTCACTGACAGCTTTTGAGTAGAAAAAAAGCACAAACCATCTGCACAATAATAGCTTTTATGAGTCTGTTCCCTCTCGTGGAGAGCATACTGAGGTCTCTTGGGTGGGCATCACAGTTGGCGGCAGCCTGATGTGGGCTGAGAGGTTGCCATGTTGGCTGTCTACCCCCTCTCAGGCTCATCTCCAGGGTCCACAGAGACTGTGAAGAGAGGCTTGTCACCAGCGCTCCTGTTGCCTAATCACTTTCTTTCTCTCCTCTCGTCTTCCCTTTAGCATCTCGGGCTGCCATTCGCATTTGCACTCTGTCCCCACACCATCATTTATTTATTTATCCCTTTTCCAGTGTTGTTTTCCTTTCAGCACTCTGATTTTTCCCGATTTGTGAGAAAAAGGACCCAGATGGCACCAAAGGCGAGGTCTTAGACACGCAAAATGGAAACACGCACAGACTTACACACACACACACACACACACACACACACACACACACACACACACACACACATACACATTCAAGAGAAAACCGCCGTCCTGTCTGTCTTCATACAGACCATTAATGCTCTTGTTATTATTATCTCTTCTGAAAAGTGTGTCCGTCGACCACCAGGCTGTGTTGACCAATCCAATCTGCCAACAGAGACTTTATGCAAATGTAGGTCGTATGTCGTATAGGGGGGTTGTATGTTATGGAGGCAGAACTGGAGATAGGAGTTGAGGGGTGGGTTCACTCGGGTAATCTGTTGAGTATTTACAATCTTGAAGTGACAGTGGCTCTCCCTAATGAGAGTGACCTTCCACAGTACCTTTACTCCGTTCTCTCCATGGCACACACATACACATACACAGAGACATATGTGTAATTTTGCCCTCATTCTTGATGCATCCCGACAGCTTGTTTAAAGGGTAGGTTGGGTGGTGAATGGGGGTGGAGGCTGCTGTATTGGGAGGGTGCTGAAGGACGCACAAATGGGTGAAGGCCAATCAAATCCTGTGTAGGTGGAGTTCAGTACCTTGGTGTGCATCTTATCACACGTCACAGCATAAAACACATTTCAGACATTATTCAATGAGATTCTCTAGAATGTTTAAATACACATTGAATGTTTGGTTGATGTGCAGCACTGTTCATGAGTTTTTCCTTGATGTTGAAGAACATGTTCCTTCAACCACAAGTGCAAAATCCATAGCTACACAGGATCAAATTTACTCTTTATTATGTTAATTAGATTATGACGCGAACAAAACCACGAGTCATTCACAGAAATCCAATTTCTCTAACATCTGCAATGGAAAACAACATTACAGTTTATGCTGCAAATTACTGCATAGCAATACTTTTTGGATATGTTGTTCATTGTTAAATCACAGTTTGTTAGGTGGAGTTTAATACAATTGAAATGAATGTCACTATTATATTTTAGCTAAAGATACAACATGTTTCACAAAATAACCTTTTAAAGACACCTGGAGAAAGTGTTTCATTTTTGCCTACATGTATCTTTATTAAAAAACACTTTTCTGACATGTTCAGACAAAATGACTGTGCCATGGATGAACTGCTAATTTGGACTTGCAGTGTTCGTGTCCATGCTAAAAAGCTTTCTTTTGTGTGGAGACCCTGCAGCAGAAATTGATGGACAGGGAGGAAGAGATCTAGTGATGAAGTGATGAGTCATAAAGTCACTAAAATTCAGACATACAAGGTGAGATCAATTCACTTTTTCACACTTTTTGACAAAGACCTGGCATAAACTTAAAGCATTTTTTAGATTAATATAAATGTGCCACTTCCCTCACTGGAAGTGGAGTAATCTTTCATCAAAGCAGTCAAACACAAAGGGGCATTTACAGTATTGTCTCAGCAGCCTGTAAACTAATCTGCAAGGCAACACTATCACTTTTTCTTCTTCTTTTTTGAAGTTATGTCATACTCATGTTAGTCAGCTGATTACACTGAATATAGTCTTTCTATTATTGCCTAAAATTTACTGGATACAGATCACAAACATCAGTATCTAGATGGCGATGTTTAAAATCTTCATCGATCTATCCATCTATCATCTCTCCATCTCTCTCTTTCTCTCTATATCTATCTCCCATTCTCTCTCTCTCTCTCTCTCTCTCTCTCTCTCTCTCTCTCTCTCTCTCTCTCTCTCTCTCTATGTAGTGCATGCATCTTTGGCGACTGTACTCATTTCTTTATCTGTGTGTGAATGTGACCCAATTTTCAGTCTGTGCATCAGTCTCGAACACACTTGTTCATTTCTTCTCTTTTGTCACCTCTTATCTTGATTTCTGGGCACAGAAGCAAACAGGTGTTCCTGATTGGTGTTGCTTTCCAGCACTGAGAGTGGTAAGGCAACACCTTCGACTCAACTTTTATCCATTTATCCTAAACAACTGTGGTATAGTAACATACCCACTGGCCAGTGTGTGTGTGTGTGTGTGTGTGTGTGTGTGTGTGTGTGTGTGTGTGTGTGTGTGTGTGTGTGTTTGTCTGTCTGTGTAAGTGTGTTCCGTTCTTGCGTTTGGGGGCTGGGGGTTAGATTTCATCCTGATAGCAGGGGCAGCCGTGGAGGAGGGCCAAACATATGTTCCGAGGGCCAGGAACAAAAGCACTGACACGTTAGCCTTTTCACGGAGATGACCTTTCCGCCGCTCCCTATCCCAGTCTCTCTGCCTGCCGCTGTCCTTTTGTCTGCCAGCTTGCCCCAGGCCCAGCTCAAGCCGAGCGCTAGAATTTCTCCTCGTCTCCCCAAATCTCCCTTGACTAAATGTCAGGATTACATATTTCTCTGCTCACACTCAGGGCTTTAATTAGCATTACTGTGTGTACTATATGTGTAAGCTTGTGTTTGTGTGCAAGTGCGTGAGAAGGTGAATACATGTGTGCTTCAGTCAGTTTACTGTATGGAGGGAGGTGTTTGTCACGTACACTTTTGTAACCACAAGCTGTTGACTGTGTTTACTCGTGTCCTGAGCAGATTCGTCCATTCAGTCCACCCTAACCTCTCTCACTCCAGACCAGGGTGGGCTGACAAGATGAGGGAGGGAAAGAGAGACGAGGAAAAGGTGAGAAAAAGATGGAGGATCAAACATAACAGTCGCAGCAGATCTACCAATGTGCAAGCGCACGCACAGAGAAGTGAAGACGTGAAACCAAGAAGAAGATTATGAGTTCAGAATGAATTCAGCCATGGTGATGAAATGTTTTAAGGACAGCCTTTTGTGCAGCTGGCCTTCAGATGAGTCAATCTAGATGAGAATACATAATTGAAGTTATAGTCTCGTAATAAGGACAGGCTGTATGGCCTGCACAATCAGCTGCCAACCATCTGAGTTACTAACCTCTTTACTAAAAGTTAAACATGCTCTCCCAAAGGGCCATTATGAGCCTGCATAAAAACAGCTGTAGCTGAAAAGGTCTTGGGGTTCAGTAGCTGTAGGATAATGTTAACATGTTGCCATAAAGTCAGTCATCCCCTCTGTGCAGCTCTGCTGCTGAATCTAATACACTAAAATAACAGAGTCGTCCTTCTTGAGGAAACATGCTTGGACCATTTGATATTCTTCTAAATACAATTGATTTTGAGACTATATGTTGCTGTTATCTGAACGAGAGGCCGTTGTGTGTTTCCTATCTTCCATAATTGTTATTTTTTATAATAATGGAACATTTCAATTGTTTTCAGCTCAAGGGGCTATTTTGTGTCTAAGGCTTGATGTTAATTAGGGAACAATGATTTGATATTTCACGGTCTTCTACCCTGCCCAAATGACACAGTTCAGCAGCCTCGCATCACCATCTCAGCTTCACGGCATAATAACAAATCAACAAAAAAAATCACACTACACTGGCAACACATAACACCACTGAGACATTGAAAATTCCATTGTTCCAGGGTTCTTATAAATATCTAGAGGTTATGCTAATAGAGATGAGACATTGCACAATGATTAGTGTGTGTGTGTGTGTATATGAGCGAGACTGTGTGATGGCACATCACACTGTCAAGACAGGCCCTCGCGTACTTGGAGAGGCTGCCAGTTACCCAGTCCTCCATGAGCGCGCGCCGCGGACTGGTTCTGAACTGGTTCCCTCACTCGGGGCTAGCCTGGGACCAAACCCTGCGTCGCCTCTAATTAGGGGAGGCGCCCAGGCACAGGCATAACGAGCTGATGAATAATTAGAATTGGAGGAAATTGTGCAGCCAGGGTGGCAAATCTGGAGGGACAAGTGCTGAAAACAAGGCAAGCGGCATTAAGTCCACAGTCAGTCAAATCTGTGAACTTGGCCAGCGGCGTTAACACTAGGCCTGTGTGAAGAGGAATAAAGCTCCAGCACTGGTGGCCAGCCAAGGCCATAGTCAGACCCCCAGGGTCGATTAAGAAATAAGCAAATAAGATGTGGGTGATAAATGAATCCATAAATTGCTAGCTATGAATATTAATTCCATAGTGCTCTGGCGTTGGGAGAATGCAGTGTGCGGGGTGTTGATACTGTGATAGTATGGCAACATTTTCGAGGCTGGATGTCAGAATCCCAATAAATGATTGACAGACATGTTTGGCTGCAAGTGCTGTTCTCACTTCCAACACCCATGCTGAGGAGAAATTAGCCAAGCCACTCTTAATGTCTGTAGGAAGTCAGAGCGTTGATCGTACTGTTTTGAATTGCCAAACATAATGGCAAAACATGTAATGCGTATTTGACACTAAATAGAATGAATATCGTGGCTCGCGCTTCACAGCACAGGTTCTCAAGGTGTGAATGTATAAAAGTAGAAGGCTGAATCATCGATGGAGTGGTAGTAAAGTGAGGTGACAGTAATGATGATGTTGTGTTAGCAGCCTAGCATTTGACTGGCACAGTTTGAGTCAGTCTTTTCCTCTCCCAAACATCACCCTCATTAATATGCACGGGGTCGAGGTTGGCGTGAGAGGGGGTGAACAGTCCTCCCGAGGGTCCTGATTGGGGTAGTAGCAGGGGAGTGACGAAGACATCCATGGGGGAGAATCCAAGGACTGTGCCCCTGTGACGATGCCCTGACAGCCAACATGGCCGCCTCGCGTTAATTAGTGCTGGCCTTCCCCAGTCACCAAGGTTATTCACATCCCTAGGTCATCTAACACGCTGCCTGCTTTCTGCTTGCTCTTTTTTCTGCCAGCTGTGTCACTTTGTCTGGCAGAGTGGAATCACGCCTGGTTGATGCAGGGCATTAGACGTGTGACTTTCATGTTTTCACCTAATGTTTGGTGGCCTGTTTGTTTTGTCACATGCTGCTGATATGTGAACGGGTGACATGTTTGCGTTCATCAAATAGACATGAATTTTATTTCATGGCTTAAAATGACTTCAGACGTCATTTGTTGGTATAATAATGACCAAGGTTTTCTTTCATTGGGGTTTTGCCCTTGAAAACACCTCTTTCATATTGGCTGTATAAGGGTTATAAAGCTGTTGGCAAGGCAATCGCTTATAATAAAATATATCAAGAGGAATATATTCCATGATATTAGAGCAGTAAATTTGTGTCCATGAAAAAACTGACTACTCTGGGATGTTTTCAAAAAGACTTGTGATAAGGTAGTGTATGTGTGTCAGGTCAAAGAAGGGACAGTTTTGAGGTAACTTGGTGTATGTTAGCCGAAAATATTTGATTTTAAAGCCAGCATCTTCCTTTTTCAAGCTAATCACCATATTCTTCTCTGTACATCTTTCTCTTTTCCTCAATATCCCAGTGCATTCATTAAAGGCTAGCCTGTTTTGTTTTGTATTATAGTCTTATTACATGATTGCTGAAATCTGAAAAACATGTGGTTGAAATAATAAGCGGTCTTTGTGCAATGTGGAGCAGAAAACAGAACCAATTCATGCAATGATAAACACGACTTTCCTCCCCTCTTTCCAATCTTCCAACTCATTTGAACTTAATGCTGCATTCATCATTTTGATAAGCATCAGCATGCAGCCAATATGGTAGTTGGGGAAGGCAGATAGGAGAGCGAGGCTAAAGCTCGTTAGGGTCACCTATTATAACATTTAGGCGTGTTCTTAATAGAGACATGCCTCAGAGCTGATGGCTTTTAAAAGGAGAGGATTTTTTGGTTTCCGTGCAGCACGTCATATCATTAACCGTAAAAGGAGGAGTGCAGAGTGTCTCACATCCCTGCTTTCCGTCCCTTTTCCACATACATTAGTGTCCTCATGTCACATTTCATGTGTAGCGGAAGGAAAAACGCGTTGGTTCCCCAGCCGAATGTGGGCTAAGGGGAAAAAGCTAAGCCTTGGGCAATCAGAGAAGGGAGAGTCGTGGCATTAATGGTGATGAGTAGTGATCACAGACTATGGTCATTAGACTAATAAGACTGTATTTAAATTAGCCTGGGATGTTTTTTCCTTTCTCTTTCTCCTCTTTCCCTCCTCCAGCCCCCTCCCATTATTTTCATGGTCATACATTGGAAAACACAACCATGCATTTCCTTTAGAGTTCCTCTCCCTTTATTTCCTTAACGAAATAACTAATTAAGTGAGGCGCTCCTTCCTAATTAATCATTATTTTTCCTCTGTCAAGCGGAAGAATCTGAGTTTTGTTGTACCTAAATTTGTGATTTTTATATTTTAATTATTGTGGACTATTTTTTCCTTGAGGCAAAGCTGCAAAAAACTGATAACAAAACTATATATAAAATACAAAGGGAAGAATCCAAATCAAATGTATTTTTTCCCCCTCACCAAATGGAACAAATCACTTCTTTTTTTTTTTACCAATATTTAGTAATTTGATTGAAACAGTTTGAATTATCTTGTGTTGTGACATAAAATGACCCTCTTACTTTAAAAGCCAATTTTGATCATCTCTTCCTTAGCCTCAACAATGTCTTGTTATAACAGCATTTTTTTTTCTATTTCTTAGCTATCTGATCATAGGTGTGTACTTTGTACAGCAATCTGCATAAAGTGGGAGAGATCTCTTCCATCAATATATGTTTACACTTAATCAGAAATTTGGTGTTGGCGGAGAGCAGTAATTAAATATTGATTATAAACTGCAGAGGTGAATATTAAGCAAAAGAACAAAAATATATAAAGTTCAATAATCCAAGCTTTTTCCTTTAACCAAAAAAATATATATTCTTGAAATGATCTTTATCTTCTCTGTAAGCCCATCACTTTCTATTATGGCTTATAATGCCACACATGAATCGTGCGACTGCAGGTAGAAGCAGCATAAAGGTCTCTGCGGTCTGTCTGCGTTTAAGTCCTGCTCCGCCTGTGTGTACAGTGATCATGGCCGACAGTACCACTGGCGACGGTGTGATCAACAGGGTGCCTCCAGTGATAGTCTGCTGCGTAAGAGGCGTACTCTCGCCCAATTTCAGCCCAACCCCTCTCTTTTAGCTTTCAACCTGCTTCACAGATGAACAGGCGTTTGGGCAAAGGCACAAGCTCCACCCTGAGTTCACTTGCTCTGCTCCCTACAGCCGGATGCTTCGGGCGCTGGTGTGATTTTGCAGGCTGACAGTGACCCTGGCAGGGATGGGGTCGGACCTCTCTGGTCCTCTCCTCTCTGGAAATGTCCAGGGGGTGTGCGGGGGGGATTTAGGAGGGGGGTTTGCTAGGGGTCAGTTTATATTGTGCTTCACTCTTCCCCATTCAGCTCTGTGGTGACCTTGCAGGCCTGCTCTCCCCACTGGGGAGAGCAAGGGAAGGGGAAGTGGAGGGTCATGATCCCTGCGGTGCACGTGTTGGACGCAGATGCTAACACAGCCTGACGAGGGTCTATTGGAAACATATTCTCCAGGCCCTCACCACTTTAGTCTGCTCTTTCCTTCTATTTCTGTGTTTTCCTCTGACCTGATGGAGCTGAGCAGCGATAGCTGACCTTTTCCCTGACACTGAATTGTTCCGCCCAGCACCATAGGATCACTGTTTACACACCCCTGGCTAAGCCCTGAGGGAGAGAAGTGTGCTGCCTACACCACATAAGCACTTACAGACACACGCACGCACACGCACGCACACGCACACTCACACACACACATGCACACACGCACGCATGCACACACGCATGCATGCACGCACACACACACATGAAGATCTCACAAAAAGTACACTGTCTTTATATGAACGCTCTCTTCCTCTGTGCAAGTCTGTTACTATGCAAGTTGACCCGGGAGACGACTGTGGAGAAATGTCTGAACGCATAATCAAAAATATCTTATTGTGCTGAACCAATGGGGAATCCTCATATATTCACTATCTGACACATGCTCAGGGTTTCATGTGCTGGTATTTGTTTCGTGCAAGCTATTTGTTCCAGATACAGTGTCTGACTCAAATAACATACATGTGTTTTCTTGTTTGCAATGTACCTTCCCAACAGCCAGCGTTTAAATTCCCTTTGTGCTTTTGTTTGTTTGTTAGAAAGCTCATAATGTTCACCGCCAAGACAAGAGGGATCTCCATCAAAGGGGAGCCGGAGAGTGGATGGATGGAGTAGAGTGTGTGTGATGCTCAAGTGCTTCACCACAGTCCTGTAATCTCCCATCTGGAATGTGTAAATCAAGACTCTGTATATGCTCAACTCTGCAGCCCTGACAGATTTATACAGCGCAAGCTTGTGTTTCGAGGGCTCCAGAGGCAAAGAAAATGTAAACTTTTTGAAACAGTTTATCACAGGGACCAGTGTTGCTTCAAAGGCTGAGGATCACTGCTTTGGGTGAGAAATTGGTTGTTTTCGATGTTTCGGTTTCATCTTTATGAGTTGGTGTCATTTTAGTAGGCATGGACACACAGTAGGGAAACAGCCCAATAAGAGAGGTGAACTTGAAGCTCCTAATTCAACATCACAGGCACGTTTTTAGTTGGTTTTTAACCTATGCAGCATGTCAGAGATTCTCACAACAGCTTTCAAAACAGTATATGGAAATATCTGAATGGATTTTGGGCTCGGTGGCCGTTTCCCTTCTCTTCCCCAAGTTCGAGGTCACAACTTTAAACTGTGCTTGCGTCGTATTTGGTGTCAGGGTCGGGGCGATTGAATGGCGGCGGCAGGGGAGCTGACATCTAACATGAAGGTTAAGTGACAGGCGGGGCACAATAAGGTCAACATCGGCGTGTCACCCTTCCAGACCTCTCAGGAACAGAGCGGCAGGAAAAGGCACAGTCAACTGCTTGCAGATGTGTCTGGACGCATGTTTCACTGACAAATACGAGGCAGGCGCCGCTCTCTGATGGTACCACTGGTCACTTCTAATCTGCATCTTGCAGGCACAGAGAGCTGCAACACTCCAGTCAGGGCTAGTGTGTGTAATCTCAGACACTCAACTCAACTGACTTTGGCCCTTGACAGAATATTTTGACCAATCTCCTGATAGCTTACATATTTGGTTGAGCTCAAGCACTATGACAAATTACATAAGTGTTGTTAATTAAAATACTTGCAATGCAGCACTTTACATTTCTGTCCTGTTTTTGTAGATCTTTTCATTTTTTTTTTAATGGAAATGACATCGCGAAAGTTCCGAAAACGTGAAGAAAAGATGCTTTCCAAAACATACATCAAAGCAACACTGCCTCTCTGACAGCTGTTTTCAATAGATTTTTACAAACACTGGGAACCTACAGCATGCCTTCCCAGAGGAAAGCAACCCTGCTAAAGAACAGAAAGAGCTTGGCTCAAGACATTTCATGAACTTATTCAATTAAAGCAATATGTTGGACGGACATTACAGCTGCACTGGTAGGAACATTTTGCAGTTCTTTACTCAACAACAGCGGCTCATGGCCGTTGCGCTCCGCTGCGCTCATACGGCGGTTTCAGCTCATAATGCTGTCCAGACCGTCGGAGTTGTTGTGGAAGCGTACCCTTGCCGTGTCAGCACTGTTACTGTTGTTTGCACAGTGAGTCCTGTTATCACCGTTAGCTAGGAGCCGCCGGCTAAGCTGTTGCCATATTGGGAGCCTTTGAAGAAAAGATATGCTCTAAATCTTGTGTTTAGCACGTTTAAGTACATTTTGCCGATAATAAGTATTTTTACTTTACTAAAGTTTGAATGTAGGACTTTTACTATTTTTTACACTGTCATTTTGCTCATTATTCTAGAGAAAACAATCAATGCACTTGTTCCACCACTTAGTATACTTCCTTGAATTGACTATCGTGGCTGTTTGGATCGCATGGGCCGATTGCTTGGCACCCGCTATTAGTGCAGCAAAGATTCCGATTTTTTTTCTCCAAAATATGTTTATGAGAGGGTCACACTCAACGCCAAGAAGACCCTTATTTTCTAAGTTTTATTACGGTTTAAGGGTACTTCTTTAGTTTGAGGGTTTGAGGCAACCACACCCATATTGCACTGGGCCTGTGTGGTATGAAGACTCATGTAAGACAGACACCTCAGCTCACCTCAGCTCACCTCACTCCTGAGGTGAGCTAAACATTGAGCAATTGGCAATTTGACAAAATGTAGAGAGACATTTGGAATGGTTGCGTAACTCAAGCACAAGTGACATTAACTAACCGACAGAAACCAACAAGGGTGGGGCAGGCTAAATAAGCAACAATCATTCGGGGGATCTCTCCCCTTAGTGATTACTTAATTGAACGGAGACACCAAAGGATTCATGGGGATCACACTGAGGGCATCTGGTGGACAGGTGGAACAACGTACTGACCTGAAAGAAAGAAAGTGAGAAGCAAAGTAAGGGGGGCACATAGGGATGGACAACAGAGGGAGTTGCAGAAACACAGAAGGCTTCCTTCTCCACTGTGACACGTTGAGGTATTAGGGCATTTTCTGGGTTATTACGGTCTGTCATTCCATGCAGACAGGTCCTGGCTTTCATGGGCGGCATCATCAAACCTTTGCTATCCCCTTTAGATGTCTGTGGGGTGTCAGAGGACAGGAGGGAAAAGGAGACAGGTCCTTTCCTTCCTGACAAAATGATGCAAGTGTTTGTGAAAGGAGGAGGGAGCACAGCTCTGCTGCAGTTGCTGTCTTTGGTATGCGCACACACACACACACACACACACACACACACACACACACACACACACACACACACACACACACACACACACACACACACACACTGTCACACATAATAACACACGTCCAGCAACAGCGGCCTAGAATGGTGAAAGCATTACAACGTGTATTGATGAACACACACATACACACACACACACACACACACACACACACACATACACACACACACACACACACACACACACACACACACACACACACACACACACACACACACACTCCTCCACCCCACCCCTTCTCGAGGCACTTTAGACAATGAAGACTTCAGTCTGTAAGCAGCAACCTTGGCCTGAAAGGAGTAGCAGTGTGCGTGTTTGAGATTTTGTTGTGTGTGTAAAAAGACCCAACGGTGAATTTTAAGATTACTTCACCTAAAAGGAGAACAAAATCCGTCAATATTTTCTGTCCTCTGTCATCGTCTCAATTTTTCCACCGTTCTAAGCCTTGTTTTTGCCTGATTGTGTGCACCTATTGATTGACAACTGGCTCCAGAGCCACTCAGGCCTCTTAAAATACCAGGCCGGGGCTTCAGGTTTCAGGCCCCGGCCTCGGGCCCTGCCATTGTCTGCGTCTGGATGGCTGGCTCCATTAGAGCCGAGCCCAGCCTGTCCCATTCAGCTTGCCTGCTTTGTGTACCTCCACCTCAGCCGCCTGACTGCTAACCACAGGGCCCCGGCAAGGTGAGGCTGACAGGGTGTCAACACTGACTAGAACATGGCAGTTGGGAAGAGAGACAGGTAGACAGCACACAGGCCCAGGCGCCTATCATGGCAGCCCTTGTGACGCTGCTCACTCATCTTTTGTCCCCTATGGTGTTGGCATTCTGTTCTGCTTGTTATAGCTTCACAAGTTCCCGATGTGGGTTGTTTGCAGAGCGTACGATGACTATCACTCCAAGTGTGTGAATTGCAAGAGCTCACATTACGCATATTTCCCACAAGACGAATGGGTATTTGGCAGATGCAATTAAAACTCCGCTATAGTTATATAGACAAATCCACTCCAGTTTTCTTACAATTTAAATTCTGAGCAATGTTTGTGTTTTAACAGAACTAACAAGACGATGTATTCATCTGGAGCTTTTATTGTGTTTAGCACAGTAATGTAAAGAGTTGTGTCAACAATATAGCAACAGTTTTTCTTTCACTTGAGTTGAACATCTCATCTC
This sequence comes from Myoxocephalus aenaeus, assembly GCA_038501785.1. Taxonomy (NCBI): domain Eukaryota; kingdom Metazoa; phylum Chordata; class Actinopteri; order Perciformes; family Cottidae; genus Myoxocephalus; species Myoxocephalus aenaeus. The sequence goes on along the minus strand of JBAMJR010000001.1, from coordinate 548,977 downwards.
TGCCGTCAGCTCTACCTGACATTTTAATCAGGCTGAGTTGTTGCAGTGCCACATCCTCTTAGCCACCAGTCTCATCCGTAGAATGCATGTAATGAAATTTGCCCTAAATCATGGACATCAGGCCGGAGGTCCAAAAGGTTAAGAGGAGCGCAGGGTCAGGTCCCATATAACGCTCCCTGGGCAAAATTAAAAGGGAAAGGCTTCCTTTGTCCAAGCCGCCCTGCAGGTCAAGGAGGTCAGGAGGTCAGTGTCAGGGGGAAGGCCCGGCTCCTCCACCCTCAAATGCTACAACCCCCACCCCTAAAAAAAATCAAACATACCTCCCCAAAAATTAGCGTTGTTTTCGATGGTCAGGGTTCAGCTGGGGGCACGCTGACATGATTGTGCGTGCCATAATCGGCAGAAGAGGAAGTCCATCCCCGCAAATACACACACTTCTGAGGTCAGAAGACAGCACAAGCACCTGTGACATTATTGTCAGTGACTGCACGTGTTTGCGTATGAATGTAGACGACATAGGGACAAGAGGTTTTCGAGGAGCAAATTGGATTCATGTCAGACCTTCTGCTTATTGCTAAAGATGACAGATGCTCGCATAGGCATGGCGGGCCAGATTCAGACGTTAACACAGTTAGCTGCTATTTGCTCACAGTGCTATTATTCTAAATGGCATTATGGTGGGATGTGTGGCTGCAAGACGTGCTGGTGTGCTGCTGCTGCTGATGTGTGTGTGTGTGTGTGTGTGTGTGTGTGTGTGTGTGTGTGTGTGTGTGTGTGTGTGTGTGTGTGTGTGTGTGTGTGTGTGTGTGTGTGTGTGTGTGTGTGTGTGTGTGTGTACAAGTTTTAATGTCTGAACTAGGAGCTGCTGGTTTCAATATTGAATGGATATACAAGGCAAATGGAAACAGTGGCAGCTGATTGAGACAAATGGTGTTGAGGACTGATGTCTCAACTGGGAGAGACAAAGAAAGCAAAAGATGGACACACTCTGTGTAATGATATCACGCTTGATAAATGCCACATTAGTGCTTTTGTTGCCTGCAGAGACATACTGAAACACACTTTAAATAGATAGCTAATACTGCATCATAGAAAAAAGAAGATAATTAGTTTGAAAATGTAACATAAATGTAGGTTTTCACTGATAGAAATCCTCAAACAAATAAGGGAACAATCAGATAAAATAGTTTGCGTCTGGTCTTGTGTCTTAGGGGCAGATCAAGAGATGTCTGCCATGTTTACGTGGAGTGACCCTCATTCTTCTCGTCCATCCCAAGGGCTCTCCCTCTCTGTCTCTCTTTGTGTCTGTCTCTGCCTCGCTCGCTCTTATCTGACTGTCTGAGCTTGTTGACCCTTCCTGAGTTGGTTAGTCATCCTCTCCAGGCGTCACTAAGGCAATTTCAGGGATGACCATAAATCAGCTGACAGGCTCCCCTATCAGTGAGTGACACATTCAACATCTAAGCAAAGTTTAATGGTGAGCTATAAACATTTATTGTTATACCTTTTGTGTGCATTGCTCCGCTCAAGTATCTCTTTGGACCTATCTCAGTACGTCCTTATCATGCACACGGTGTCACCGATACAGTGAGTGGAGACAAAATGGGCTATTTGCTCACCCGAATGTTTGGACCCACGTAACCTGTTGGTTAAGATCAGCGTCTTTTCACTGGGTATTGATTTTGTCTGCCTAGGTGATTGAATTGTTGAATACTTGTGGGTCGAAAGGCACTGATAAGGAAACAGAAAGGTGTGAAGACACCGCTTTTGATAACAGAGACACGCGGGTGCATTTGTTCTGACGAAGAGAAATATAAAATAATCACAGAAATCTGTTTTTACAACACTCCCACTTTGTAAACACTGTAATCAGATAAGGGTGAAGAAAAAATGTTGAGTGGTGTGGACTCCCCTCCCCTTAAAACTATTAACCAGAGCTGTCAAAGGCACATCTAAGTAACAGCATTACAAATATTTGTTTACAATATTAAAACAGTTCAGAACGTATAATGTAACACACAATGTATATTTACATTTGTATCATATGTCTCAAACCTTTATTCAATATTACACTAGCTTAATCATTTTCAAGAGGGCAATTGGTGGCAGTGAGGACTTTTTTTTCCAACATTGTCCCGAGATGCTGAAATGAAAGAAGAAAAAAACATATACAATTCTGCAAACTCAAATTACATCCATACAAATTGAACCAAACGTAAAGATCTATATATACATTCTGAAATACAACAATACAAAATTATATTCATTTCTAACATGAAGGCTGAGGCAGAGGGAGATTGTAGACAGGTCATCAGTCCATCAGAAATCTAGAGACCTGCTGACAAACATATCAGCATATTCACACCTCAGGGCCAATAGAGTATCAGGGCTAAAGCTCCAAACAGATAGGACACTGAGGCACTACCATCACTAGTGAGGCACTGAGCTAATCACTGATTTCAGAGTTACAGACTGATTAAATATGTTAAATGTTTTCGTATGTTATAGACGTCACTCAGTCAGTTGTGTTGATGTAATCCAATTAGAAGAACATCAAACGTTGTATTGATGGTAGTTTATTAGTGTACCAGTTTAATTTAATTTTGATTGATAAGCAGTTAAAATGATGATGTTTAATCTCCATGTTAAGAAAGGGGGATGTAGGATATAGTGCCGCGCACTAATACTGTTGAGGTTCGTAACAGAGGGGCGGTGTTACACGGGGTTCTGGCTATATGTGGTGCGTCGGGGAACGTACGTTGCTGCTTGTATGTTCAGCTCGAGCACGTAATAAACACGGACTACTGGAAGTAATCGCACTCGCATTATTCCAATCACCAACGGTCATAACGAACTATTACACAGACCACTGAACAACCACAAGTCTCAAAGAAGCAGCTTCTTATTTCTTGAACTCCACTGTAAACAATCACTGCACCCATATGGCTTGTTGTTTTCCTTGTATTTTAGTTGAATGCTATTATAGTATGTCTGTCTTATTGTGCTTTATTTCCCAGCCTATAGTGACATTGTGAACAGTACAGTACACCAAATAGTATACAATTATAATAATACATACCAATTTTGTGTTATTATAAAGCGTGAAGGGAAATATGTCCCTGTACTGTATAGTGGAGAACTTAGTGGATTTACAATGCTAGGGTAGGTTGGATTGGGGGGGGCAGGTGTGACCGCGTGGGTTTAATTAGAGCGTCAACACCACCACGCTGCACCGGCTAGCTGATAAGGAGAGCAGACAGATGACAGGAGGTGTGCAAGGCCGGTTGGAGACAGTCTTATCTCGGGGCGGAGAAAGACTGCAGCCGCCCTGGCTTCCTCACGCAATGGAGGGAGGGGTGGAGGAGGAAGATGGGGGAGAGGTTGCGATAGGCCAATTACCTGTGAGTCATCGGTCTCTTCTTCCCATGCTCTGCAATAGTCGAGGCAAACTGGCACATGTCATGTCGGTGTCAAAGGTTTACTCAGCTACCTTCGAGTTCTCAGTGCCACCTTGTGTTGTGGGACCGTCTCTTTATTTGCCAATTGAGGATTAGCTTGAACCCACAAGTGTCGAGGAACCTTGAATTTTAGGTGAAACTTAAAACCTATCGAGGATGAGCACCCCCTGTTTACATGGTTATCTATTGAAACGTCCCTAAATCAATGAGATTGCTGCTCCCTTACATTGTATTAAAAAATGTATTTATAGACCTTCAGCTCTATCCAGACTAATTACAGATGTTCAACCTCATATCAGAAGGGTGAAAGGGTTATGATGGGAGTTTAGGGTGGGGAATAAGTGAAAAGAAAAAGGTGAGACAGATGTTCAATCTGTTTTTTATCTGTTCTGGAAGAAAGGCATCAGATGAAGTGGGGGTGAGTGGCTGACCATCTATTTCTGTTTGTGTATGCTAACATGAGGATATTAAGTCTGAGTGAGATATCCATAAAAGAGAAAAATAAATCTATATTGTTCC